>LOJH01054506.1:0-12014 GCA_001685095.1 Ellobius talpinus
ACTTCCAATGGCCAGTCTCAGGTCCTCACTGACTAAAGCCAAAAGCGAGAGTTGACCTTTGCTCTTTCCCTGCCAGACAAATGGAAAGCTCCCCTGGGCCACACCCAACTGCTCTAAGATCTCAGCGCCGTTTACACTCAAGATTGAGAAAATAGAACTGCCAGAGATAAAGTATTGTTCACCGCCCCCTTTTCAAGTCAAAATCATTAACAGAGAAGTCTCTTTGTTTCCACATCAGCCTATCTTAACTCATTCAAATTCCACAATAAAACCTGACAGGTAAATTAATCCTAAATCCTTTGTTAGCATGCATATCTAAGAACTGGCTATGTGACCTAAGGAAGCTTACTAAACCTCTCTGAGCTTCTCCACGGGCCTCAACTACAAACGGAGCTTTTACATTTAAATGACTTACGTATTTAAGAACTCCTCCCCTACCTGCCCAAATTCCTGCTGGGAAGCCCAAGAATTACCACAACTAAAAAGGTCAAGGGGGTGAACTGGCTTTAAAGGGGCTGTGTGGACTTGGACTCCAGGACTGAGCTCAGGTACCCCAGCAGCTCCAGGAGCAGGAATCCCAACGTCACCCTATATCTAAAGCCCTTTGGTTGGCTGGGGGCATGACTCCATGGCAGAGATCTTGCCTGGCTCCTCCCTAGCACATGCTGAGGCCACAGCCCAGCAAAAGGAACAAGCCCCAGATTCCTAGAGTATACCGCCAATGCCCCCCTCTCTGTCAACTGCCTCAATGAAGACACACTACCAGGGGCTCAGATACCAAACCCAGAGGCTCCAGTCTCCCTGGCATCTCAAAGACACAGAACTGAATAAAATAGCGGAGACAGCAAAGCTGGATAAGGTCTGGCCCAGGCACTCCCGTTCCTTTAATCCCTTTAACACTTAGGGAAGCAGAGGCAGGTGGATTTCTGTGAGTTCAGAGGCCAGTCTGATCTACGTAGTTTCATCCAAGCCAGTCAAACTACACAGTGAGACCCTGTCTTAAAAACAATCAAAAAAGACCAGCTAGGATTGAGTGATGCATACTAACTTTTTCCCCCACCAGTAGGGAGGAGGGGGCACACCAGCGCAGTCTTCCTAAAGAACGAGGGAGGCACTGGAAGTCTAAGGACCTTTGCTCCTTCTCCACAAGACCACAAAGCTAAACACCAAAGGCCACACAGGTCTCCTGCCCAGACACTCTCCTTTCTGCCCAATAAACAGGGAACCAGACAATCCCTTATTAGAAACTCCATACACCACATGCTATGAACTGGGGCATTCTGAGAGTAATACAGGGTGCCAAGGCAAGCCACACTGAGCAGAAGCGTCAGAAGCTATAAACAATGGCCACAGTGCTGAGGAAGACAATCAGGGTGTGAATGAAGGGCGCGAGGACAGGAAAAGCCCCGTGAACCTCAGAGGCAGAGCAGAGGCTGAAAACTGGGCTGTCAATTAAAATGACGTAGGCTCCTCCCTTCCCGCCTTACATCAATTTATATACTGGATATGATGGGCAAGTAGCCCAGGTGCCTTCCAGAGGGGACTTTATCTACTTGATCCTTCATGATGTCATTTCATTAGATGCCTTCAAGTTTCAGAGCAGTTGGTGGAGGGCTTGCTTGCCCAGTAAGCACAATTCCCTGGGTTAGACTTCAGCACTCTAGGGGGAAGCAGGAGGGTCAGAAGCTCAAGGTTGTCCCTTGCTATGCGGTGAGCAAGTTTGATGCTAACCTTGGCTACATAAGACCCTCAAATACATAAATAAATATGTAAATAAATGTAATCAGTAACTACAAAGAGCATTTGTCATTCAGGGGCCAGTAACATTACTAGCACGTAGGAGGTGAAAGATTTCCCATGCTTTGTAGATGGAGTCTCACATAGCTCTGGCTGGCCTTGAATCCACAGAAATCTGCCTGCGTCTGACCCACAGGGCTCAGATTATGCTAAAATGAACCCAGGTTCTTGTACATACTGGTTCAGGGCTCTACCACTGGAATAGACTCCACCCAATATGCTCCATTTGAAATACCCCTGTGGGTCCCTTTAATGAACCTCTTTGGTTCTTCCTGTTCCCTCACTAAACCCGGCAAACCGATATAAGCTCCTTTCATTAGGTCTAAATATTATTAATCGCTTGAACCACCACAAAATTCATGAGACGTGGCAGGGGATACAACACAGATCCTGGGCCCACGACTTTGAAGACACAGCTCACACATTGTAAAACTTAACCTCTGAAAGTACACAGCACACCAGCTTTCTAGAAAGCCACTGGGGCAGAGACGGTGTCGAGCTTGAAGTCTTGCTGTCAGTCTATACCCACCCGCAAAAGCTGCCGTCTGGCACCACCACCCTCCATCCTGAAACATTTCCAGTTTCAACGTTTTCAGACTGGGAAACCTGTTGGAGTAGCACACCCTTCCACGCAGGGAAGAGATAAGGAAAGGAGGCCGATAAAATGCAGGTGGTCCCTGGCTCAGACTCCCACAGAGCGAGCTTTAACGGCTCAGACTGTTCAGCCAGTGTGGCCTTAAAAACTCAGGGTCAATGACACACCCTGAAGTGTACTGAGAATCTGAGCAGAGCAGGACCAGTTAGGAGCAGCTGACTTCAAAAAAAACTACCCATGTGAAATTGTGAAAGAATTCAAAAGAAGGAAAAAACAACAGGCAATCTGACTTCCAAGGAGTCAGCTCACTTGTCCAGGATACCTTGAATTAGACATTCACTTAGGCTAACAAATGCCCTGTCCTTCTGAATATGCAAATAGGAAGTAAAGAGAAAAAAAGGCTGCGCCCAGCTCCCACAGCACCCGAATTACCATGTGAAATGTACATGAAGCCCAGAAAAGGGAAGCCTCCTGGAACAGACCAAGGGCAGTCTGCAGTCTTTGGGAGCACAGGGCCAGGGAGCTAAGAGCAGTCACTCTGCGGTGTGGAACCATCACTCCAATGCCTCAGCCCATCTTCCAGGTGAGGAAAAGGAAGGCAGCCTACCTTAAGCAGTTTCAAGAGGATCTGATGCAGGGAGGCAGAGTTTGTGACTTTGAGGCTAACTTGGTCTACCATAGTGAGTTCCAGATCAGCCACAGCTATACTAGTGAAACCCTGTCTGAAAGATTAAAATTAAAGAGGACAATGTAGTTAGGCGTGATCAGTGTCACTCCCTGCCACCCAAGGTGCTCTCAGAACCCAGGGGATTCCAGGAAGGTCCAAGCCCTTAGCGCTCTCTCCCTTGGAAAAGGCCCCTTCTGACAACAGTCAGCAAAGAAAAGAAGTTGAAGACGCCAAGCTCAGAATCAGGATGGAAGCCTCAAAAAGAGGCTTTCAGACAAATATAAATTACCTATTTATGAAGAATTTTCATTTAATTTTTTATTACCACTTGGCAAAGGGAACTTCAACTGCTATGTATTTACTGAGGGGTCCCCCCACTCGCTGCACAGGGGAGCATGGTTCCTGGGTATGAGGGTAGAGGTGCAGGGTTGCTTCAGCCTCGCCTGGATGAGATCCTGGTTTTCTGAGGAACCACCTCAGCCTTGGCTATTCTCCAAAGCTACCCTGTAGGCTGACCCCCAGGCCATCCCTAAAAAGTCTGGTCTGCACTGAGTCACTGCACTGAGCGCCCACTGAACAATGCAGTGTGGCTCAGATTTAAAGACCGGCAGGCAGACAGACACCAGTCATGTTGGTACTGGTTTGTAACCCTAAGCATTCCAGAGGCTAAGACAGAAGGATCATGAAGTCCAGGCCAAACTGGGCTACATAAAAAGACCCTGCCATGCAGGGCAGAGGTGGCACACACCTTTAATCCCAGCACTTGGGAGGAAGAGGCAGGCGGATCTCTGGTCTACAGAGCTAGTTCCAGGACAGTCAAGACTACACAGAGAAACCCTGTATGGGGGGGGGGTAGGTAGGGGAAAATCCTGACCTACAAAAAAGGGAAGGGATAAGAGGAGGAAACTTCTAAATGAAGATATCAAAGCCCAAGGTCAGAAAATAATTTCCTCAAGGTCATAGTAGCCAAGACAGCCCAGCCTGATCAAGGTCCACACTTTTCCACACAATCTCACCCTGAGCGATGTGACATTCTTAGGTGTGCTCACTACTGCCTCTGTGGCTTGTCTCACACAGATCACACCGACTGCACACAGTCTCCAGGCTTTGACGAGTATCTGTAGTCACGTGGAAGATCAGGCTTGCCACGATTCTCCCATTCCCACACAACCAAGCACCAAAACACTGGAGATGCAAGGCTCAGTTGGTAGAGGGCCTGCCTGTCTGCAGGAAGTCTGGGGTTCCGTTGCCGGCACCACACAAACCAGGTGACACGAGCCCATTATCCCATCACTCAGGAAATGGAAACAGAACAGTCAGTTCAAAGTCATCCTCAAGTTACAGAGTGAGTCTAGGCCAACC
This sequence comes from Ellobius talpinus, assembly GCA_001685095.1. Taxonomy (NCBI): domain Eukaryota; kingdom Metazoa; phylum Chordata; class Mammalia; order Rodentia; family Cricetidae; genus Ellobius; species Ellobius talpinus. Next base: position 4,422 of record LOJH01054506.1, read on the forward strand.
TGACATAGAGGAGAGAAAAATAAAAAGTAAAAACACCTCCTGGGCTGGGAATGTAACTTAGTGGAAGTGTGTGTGTGTGTGTGTGGGTGTGTGGGTGTGTGTGTGTGTTAGGGAGAAAGAGAGAGAAAAAAATTGAGTGTGTATGAGTTTAAGTGTGTGATGTTTAGCACCACAAAAGTGAAAATAATAAAATAAACATTTGCCCTTTAGAACTCAGGAAATTCAATACACATACCTTCCCCACTGGCTTGTCACAACCTCTCCGTGCATGTCTGTCTTGAAGGGCCTGGAGACTGCTCACTGCCTGCCTTTTCCTGATCACCAAGTTGCTGTCACTGTTTAAAGGCAAAGGGGCAAGCAGTAGCTCTACAAAGATCAGGAGAATGCCCAAGTGTCCGAGATGAATGCAGAGGAAGCGTGAGGACAGAAAGCTGAGCATCGTGGTTCCTGTGAGTCTGATTCAGACTGCTCTTGGGCTCTTACTCTCCTGACCCCTTAGTGCTCAACATGCAGGAGGGGCTCTAGAGTCTTCCCTGTTCAAACAGCAGAACCTCAGCAGTCAGAGCAGAAATCTGCTCTTGCAGCCCTGGGAATCACATCTGCAAACAACTACAGGGCTCTCCGGGGAGTTGGTGATGGCAGACACAGAGAGGATGGTCCAGATTGTTTCACTGCTTCTTTTGTACAAAAATGTGGGCAAATAAGATGGCACATACACCATCTATACTAATAAATAGCTTTTAAAAGGTTTGTGCACACTTTTTTAATTCCATGAAGATTCCTCTAAATTCCTAGACACACGCAGCCTCACAGATAACTGAGAAACCACTTGCCCTGACTGAATCAAAGGATAAAAAGAGAAACAAATAGAACATGGTCCCCTCCCATGAGCAGAGGTCTTCAGAGAGGCTTAGAATCAGAGAGCAATGAGAAGCCCAGCCCTTCAGTCTCTATGCTGCTGTTAATGATATAGGCAGGATTAGAAGCTGACCTGGGCATGAAGAAGCAAGCACCCTGAATCAGCCACTAAATGGGTCTTCATGCCCTTAGTTACAAACCCAAATGGCAAAATGTGAATGGGCGAGGGGTCTGAAGGGTGGGTGTACCCACACAGGTGGAGGTGATGGGGAAAGGGTCTCACCCTGGCTTCCCAGGCATGTGTAACTAAGGCAAAAACATCTGCCCAGGAGCTGATAAACCAGTGGTCATGTGCATGGCCAAGCATCCTAAACCATCCAGCGTGTGTACAGGGCCCTGCAGCTCCAGCCACTCAGCAATGGAGTGATTCTGACTTGGAATCAGCTTTTACTGGACACCTGAGTGAAATTCTAGAAGCATTTCTTAACAGTTCCTGGGTATGAAAAGCAGTCATTTCCTGCACCCAAATCACAGGTGGCCCTTCCAGACATACATGTCAATCATTTTTGCACTTCGTGATGAAGGTGAAAGAAAATTAAGGAGGTTTTCTAGATATCTAGCAGAACCCTCTTATCAGATTAGAAACAGCAGCAATGTTATCTCCTCGGTACTTAAAACAAAAGCCAACTCTGAATTAGGGGACCTCTGGGCCCCGCCAATATGAAATGAGTACTGAGCCTGCTCTCTGCCAGTCTATCGATGGCAACACCTAAGGACTTTAGGGTGGCACCAGCGTTCCTTTAGCTGACGGGAGCTGACTTTCACCACCTCTCTCTGAGAGGCTCCGAGATGAGGAGGAAGCCAGGGGGTAAAGGACTGAACGAGATCCTTCCAATGGAAACATGGGCTCACAATGGTTTTGGAATCAGACCCAAGCACACCCCAGGCCGGGTGATGGGTGATCTGAAAATGAGGCGTATCAAAGTGCTATTGATAAGCTGACTCACTAGACAGCTTATCTGAGGCCCTCATGGGCCATATGGTGCCCCAACTTCTGCTGCCTGTTGCTGCCACAACAATAGGCTCGCCTGCCCAGAAAGCACCGTTGTGGGACAGGAGCCCAGCAGCAGAGGCATGTCGGCCGCTATGGTGTTTACATTTCATTTTGTGCCATTAGCTTTGTGTTTCCCCAGTGGGGACTTGAAACACATACCGCACACACTTCATGTTAGACACCAGGGCTACCTGCAGAACGCACGTGTGTGCGCTGCATATGCACTTGTGAGTGGGGACAGAGCAGGTGAACAAGAAAGCAGATGTCAACTTCAGAACTGGAACATGGCTGGTGGGGGGAGGGTGAGCAGGCAGGCTCCCAGCTAGCGCAGAAGCAGACAATGAGCTTTTCTCAAAAAAACACTGGGGCCAGGCGGGCCTCGGGGAGTGGCTATTTAAAACGCTTAGCTCCTTTTATTACACCACTACGGAAGTGAATTCAGTTCTTCAGAGCCAGAGCAAATGAAGTCATTTGGTTTTTGCAGGTTCTCTGTACTTTGGCAACAGGATTCAGGGCATCTAAGTTGTCCTTTCTTCATTAACTTCATTTTCCTTGAAAAAGATAACAAGGTCATAGAAAAATTATAGGCTATTGGGCTCTGGGATGGATGCTGTCAAAGCCATCAGGAAGTCATGGTGTGAAGGCAAACAGGTATTGCCTTCCAAAGGCTTGGCATGAAAGACTGACCAGGTCTTTTGTCAAACGAATTCATGTGTCTTCCTATTTTCCTAGAAATTTTCCTGTCTTTGCAGAAGATCATAAAATATTCATTTATCTAATTGACTATCATTTAGAGAAGAGACACTGGTTTCCAGTGAGAACGCTGCAGCTGTAGCATCAGGTGACAGTCCCCGAGGTGACTGAAAGCAAAAATGGAGGCAGACAGCTCCCCCTCAACACCCACAGCAGAACTACTACAAAGTGAATACTGGTTTTGTCTGCCCACTCCCAGCCCCACACCTAAGTGGACAACAGTCTTGGATGAACTTCTCAAATTTTCTGAAACATTCTCAGATTTAAAAAAAAACAAAAAAACTTTCAAGTTAAATTGAGATTGCACTTGAACTCCATCCAAGAGCGAAGCTGAACTGAATTATGATAATTAGAACGTTGTGCCTATATTTTTTTAAAAGGCAGTACAGTGATGTATTTTTTTAAAAAGTTCATTCCAGAGAATATAAGTTCAGTGCATTCTCACATAATTAGCATTTCCTGCCATCAGCAGCAGTTTTTCAGGACCTATCAGTGCTGCCGTGTATTCTCAGACCTCAGAGATAGTCATCTTTTACATGTGCATCTAAACCCGCCAGATCCTGTGAGTCCCCAGGACGTCCCCCTGCAGAGGCGGATGCTTAATCTCTTCATCAGTGAATTAGTCCACATTTAAGTCTAAGCTCATTTTCCAACACCGTCTTTCCCAATTAAAAAAGTTAATACAGGGTTGACAATAGGCTCACTTGTTACAGGGGTTCCCTATCATGCATGAGGCCCAGGGTCTGATCCCAAGCAAGACTATAAACCCACCCAGCCTGTAATCCAGAATTTGCACAAAAGAAGGAGGATCATGAGTTCTGGATCATCCTCCACTATACAGTAGGCTGAAAGTCGGCTGCGTGGGATCAGCTTCAGAATGAGAAAAAAAGCTAATGAAATCACAGGACGGAGCTTTGAAAACTAGAGTGAATATGGAAAGGAGGTAGAAAGCATAACAAATTATCAGCTTGAAATAGGGGGGGGTTGCAGAGCCCTCCCTTAGGCTGCCACGAAACTGAAAAGACAGCTTCTCTAAAGAGCCATCCCCATTATCCAATCAGAAGAGAGGGGTGTGTGTGTGTGTGTGTGTGTGTGTGTGTGTGTGTAAACCACCCTGAGACACCAACTGCATAAGTGAACAAAATGGGACCTTGGTATCTGAGAGAAGCCCACCCCATGGGAAACACTGACCCAATCCCTGCCCTGCAAAACCAAGACTTACCATTCACTTGGACCAATTAAAAAAAAAGTACACATTTCAAAATTCTCCTACTCTGCCCCACTGCAAAGACTGAAGATTTCTGAAGAAATGATCACATTTCAACCTCAAGTTCAAACATGGGACAGCACTAAGGAAGCCCATAAAAAAGAGCCTCGAAGGACGGGCAACTAGGTTCACAGCTTTGAAACTAAACAAAAACCGTCCAAAAAACGGAGAACCAAAATATTCATGTTACACACTATGCCCTGGAAGCCAGAAGCGTGGAATACCCTGTTCAGAGAGGCACAACAGCTGCCACACAATGGGGTCTAGATTAGTGTCTATCCAAAAGCCCAGGCCTGAGACGCCGCTAAGGACAGACCCAATTTGATCCTGTACCTTGATAAATATGAAACAAAGCATATCAATACTACATAACTTAGGTCCCAACTTCAAAATAGATGAGCTAAAGCCTCTACAGCTAAGAAAAGGCAACAGGAAGCTACAAAACATGGTGGCAGCCATCACCAATGCCCAGACAGCCAAGCACAGCCTACATTAACCAAGGAGGGCGAGCAACAATGTATTTTTCTTGCTGAGTTCAGATGTAGCACATAAGCAGCCTACAATTCCAGCCACCAAATTCTGAAAGAGAAGCTGGGCCTGCCTTGATTAACAAAAACAATGTTTTCTTGCAGCTTAGGGGAGAAAACTGGGTGAACACTTGCTTTAGTCAGTATTTCTAACCTCTGGGCGTTGGGGGGGTCAGACGCTACCCGAAGTTTTATCACTCAACAGACTCGGCACAACTCTAACTCAGAAATACATATGTATACTTTTTTTCTGCTTTCATACTCCCTTTACTGGAGAACAGAATCAAGCACCAAAAATGGTGGCTTCAAAGTGAGAGCCCTAATTTTTCTGCATGGCTAGGGTCATTATTTTTAGGCTCGCCGGAACATACAGTTATCTGTACCGACCTCTGCAGTGATAAGACACCATCACAATTTCCATTTGCAAGCAGTAGAATTATGCTCACAATTAACCCGTAACACATGAGATTAAAGAGGAAAACAATCCTACAGATGTCCAGGCTCTTCTCGTACAATCCCATGCATTGGGGCGGAGGGGATCTATCCATTTCCTAAGCAGGCAACTTTCTAATGCTGCTAATGGCTTGTCTCATGCTTGGGGTCTCCAGTCTCTCAACTGTTCTTGTTATATACTTGTCCACAGACAATATGATGCCAAATGCAGTCTGGACCAGTGACTACAAGGATATTCCTCCCAAGATAGTCCCATGAAGATACGCCTTCTTACATCTCCGTCTGTGTATATCAGAACCAACTAAAATCAAAACTGATTATGCACTAATGAATTCTTTTTTTTCTTAGTTTTCTGCCTTCTCTAATCAGAAGATGCCAGGACCCAAAGTGAGTATGTGAACATCTAATTCCAGCTGTATACAGCAAATGGGGATGGGAAAGAAAGCAGGAGGGGCAGGAAGCTGACTCCCCACCAGGTGACCCTTGAAAGCCCACTCCCACCTTTTCACAGTGCAGAGAAGTGCACACTATACCACAGAACAAGCGAGAGTTACTCATTCAGAGTTCCTGCAGCCTGGGTCAGACTATGCTAGGATGTCTGCCCACATCAGATTAAAGGTCACTAACTATATACATAAATCCTGGCCTTTGCTTGTACAAAACTTCCAATAATCCCAGAGTGTGCCCAGAGTCTATAAAGAACCCTAGGAAGGAGGAACTCACACAAAGATTCTAGCCTCCCCCTGCCTTTTTTTAAAACTCTTTTGTAAAGGCAAAGTGTTTCTCTGGCTTTGTTTCAACTTGTTTTAAAAAAACGAAAAGTATTCTAATATTTCCCTAAGTCTGCAGTTTAAACAATACTTGCCATTAAACTGAAAATAAAATAGTTTTACTGAGGACATCAGCAAGACCCAGTAACGGAGACAGCTTATCAGTTCATTTTTTTATACCAACAACAAATAAAAGAATTGTAAACTGCTGAAAACCTGAAACCTGAGAGTCCAGCACAGTTACACATCCAAAGAAATACTACACAAAAATATCTTGTGACCATTTATGGAAATATGGAGATTAGAAAAATATGCCTTTCCCCTAAAATCACCAACAATTCAAAACCCTGCTATCGACAAAGGTTCAGGTAAACGCGTTTGTCTTTCCGGAGCCGCGCTGTAACTGGCTCTACTGTTTCCTTCTAAAGAGGAAAGATTCTTACCAAAGTTGGATCTAAGTCTGACCCTTATAAGCATTCAGATGTGCCTGGGCCCAAAGATCCTGCTATTCACAAAAAAAGCGCAGACTAGGCTGAAAGGCGGAAGCCCCTGGCACAGTTTGTGCAGCCTGAGGACTATTCCCAGCCCTAGTCTCAAGGCAGATTAGCCCCCACCCAAGAGCTCAGGCTTGCACAGACAAGCCACCCCTTGGCTCCCGGTAGATCGCGTCTCCCTAACGGGAAGGATCTGTCCACCCGGGGAACCACCTGCAGGTACTTAGCACACTCGAAGCCACCAGACCACCTAAACTTCCAGAACGAATCCAGGCCACAAGGCGGGGAGGAGACTGAGTTCTGTTACTTTGCATTATCTGTAGGAATTGAAATATTTTCCTTTTCACTATTTTGAAATCTGATCGTATTTCAGACCTTTTTGCCCCAAGGGCCTCGGCTCCTTTCAAATGTGCTATTTTAAAACCCGGCCTTTCTACGCTCCCGATTCCTGGAATATCTGTCCTTAAGTTTCCAGCGCTGAGATCAATTTGCATTTCTGTAAATCACAGACAGCTTCTAAGAACTTAACAAGCCTCCTGAGAAACGCTGGTGGCTGGTATTTCATCGTTTCATAAATATTTTTATACGGGTGACACCATTCAACTTTAAATAAATCTTTAAAAAGAAAGACGATTAAAAAGAGAGGAAAACTGTGGTTTGGGTTTATTTTCGTGGGAAGAAGATAAGTGTGGACCCCTCATTGTTTTCGACTTCTTAGAATGTAGCTTTGATTTTTTTTAAGAAATAAATTTTAAAAAAAAAGAAACTCCTAGAAGTTGAACTTTCTTTCAAACGGGCCTCTGGACTTTGAAAACAAGTGGTGCTGCCGCGAACAAAGGCTAAAAGTGTCCCCAGATTTTTTTTGCCCTCCTGGGGATCGTTTCTCCACCAATAAACAAATCCCCCAGTATTTCCTACCGAGGGGAAGTTTTCCAGGGAGAGTCGGCTCCCGGGTTTGGTGGTAACTGCGACTCAGTCTTTTTTGGACACAATGTTTCTGCTGACTCCTGAAAATTTTCCACTTGAATGTGCACTGGAGCGGCGGCGGCGGCGGCGGCGGCAGCGCTGGAGAGGCGGCAAGGGCTAGAGAGCCCTCTTTCATCTCCGGGGAGGAGGAGCCCGGGTCGGCGCGGACCCCGAAGGGGCCGGGCGCCGGGGTAGTCGCCGAACTGCAGGCTCTAAGGCTGCGCACCGGACGCTCTTCCCACCCGCGATCGCGCGGAACTCGGCGCTTCCCGGACAAGGAGCGAGGAGCGCGGGAGAGAAGAACGCGGGAGAGAGGGACGCGCAGAAGAGAGGAGCGGGGCCGCCTGTTGCCGCGCGGGGCTGCGGCCCAACTTGCAGGGCGGAGCGGCCGCTCCCCTCCGAGAGCCCCGGGAGCCGCACACAAAGCACCGATTGCGGTGACGCCTAGGCA
>LOJH01054511.1:1350-12013 GCA_001685095.1 Ellobius talpinus
TTCAGAAATGCCAAATTAAGACCAGCTGGCATCCATCTGGCACCTACATAGGCATTAAACATTGCAATGACCCATTCCTTCTATTACCGTAGTGGATTTGTAGCAAAGAGGCCTTAATGTAAGTTGAAATTAATGAATGCCAACTTTGATTATTAATAAACATAAATTTCTCTAAAATAGCTTTAGTATTGGGGAGATCCGGATTTTAGCCATTTCTCCACATTTTATTATTTCTAATAAAACTAATATGTATTTCTCCACATATTAGTTTTATTGTTTAAACTATTTGCATTTTACTTCACCCAAATTAAATTTTTGTATTTTAAGAGTTATTATGCCAGGCAGTAGTGGTGCACACCTTTAATCCCAGCACATGGAAAGCAGAGGCTGGCCGATTTCTCTGAGTTTGAGGCCAGCCTCATTGATCTTCAGAGCGAGTTCTAGGACAGGTTTCAAAGCTACCTTCCTGTCTTGAACATGCCCCCCCAAAATGTTATTACATGTCATGAATTCATGATACTGTTTTTCACATGCTTATAAGTGAATGATTAATGTCCTCATCCTATAATTTGTTCATAGTTACAAGTAATGCAATGTCATGTCATTAAGATAACATAGATAAATATTAAAAATGGCACATTCCACAAGTTTTAAACCCCTCCCTAATATACCCTCCAGGCATTGATTAAAATGAACTTCAAATAAGGCATTGTGGTGCATACCTTTAATCCCAGCACTGTAGGCAGAGACAGGTAGATCTCTATGAGTTTGAGGCCAGCCTAGTCTACATAGTGAGTTCCAAGACAACCTAAGATACACAGAGAGACTTAGCCTCAAAAAGACCAAAATGGTAAATGAATGAATAAATAAATACATAGTAAAAATAAAATTAAAAAAGAGCAACTTTGAATACATTTATTTGCTATTGCTATTCTAACTACTGGATTTGCTGCTCTGGGAGAAACAAAAGAATTTCAAAAGCCCATCTGTTGTAAAAATGCTAAATCTGACTGGTTAGAAAATAATGTAGCCCTGAGGTGGTGGCACATGACTTTAATCCCAATACTTTGGAAGCAGAGGCAGGCAGATCTCTGTGAATTTGAGACCAACCTGGTCTACAAATTTAGTTCCAGGACAGCCTGGACAACACAGTGAAACCCTTCTCAAACAACAACAACAAGAGAAAGAAAAAAGGAAAGAAAGAAAGGAAGAAAGAAAGAAAGAAAGACAGACAGGAAGGAAGGAAGGAACGAACGAAGGTAGGTAATAAATAATAAAATGAATAGTGGAAGTTTAAATACCTGTTCTTTTTCTGATTTACATTTCAAAACTATAATTCTGCACACACTTAAAAAGTAACTAAGTAAATGGAACATATGTATATATAAAATTTCCAATCCAATTTGTTCCTTCAAATTAGTTTTTCAATCTTATCTCCATTAACCAATTATTTTAGACATCAACATTTTCTTCCCTAAAATAAGTTTATATTTGTCAAAGAGTTATTGCTTTAACATACTATGATTAACATACTATGAGGAATCAGTAGGAAGTGATCCTTAACCTAATGAGATAGAGAAAGGGGAGCTTGGGGTAGGAAGGAACATACAAAATGACCCTTGTGAGATGAAGTCAACCGAGACACAGAGGAGGAGAAATCACCTCCTTCCCACCTTCTCGGGGGAAATCACCATGAGCTATGGTTTTGAATCAGACAGATCCAGATGTGTCTAATACTGTGATGATGGTAATGGAGATGATGATGGTGAAAATAATGCTGAATATTTTGTGTTATAATAATACATCGGCAAGTACCATCTGCCATTCCATTTTGAGCAAATCATCCCTCAGGCAATAACTATACTTGCCAGGTTTCACACAATATACAATACAGTTTTGTTCAAATGAAAAACACCTAAAATTGGAATGCCTTTGCCCAAACAACAACAAAGAGAGAGTGTGATGTCTTCATGAATATGCTAATTTGCCTATCAGAGTAAACGTAAAGGCTCATGCACAGGCTGACCCACTTAACAGCAAACAATTGGGTTCTTTCAAACCCCAAAGAATACTTTCCCCAGATGTTTTGTATGAAGAGTGAAAACTGCAGAGAACTCAGAAATTATGGAAAAGCCAGATTAACAGAATAAAACCTATAAAAAGACTTAATATTATTTCCGGTCACGAGAATAAAATTCAATAACACATTACAAAAAGGTAATATCTATTACAGGTTAGACTCTTTAAGTTAGTAATATGGAATCTTATAAATGATCATGCTAAGCTTCTCATGGGTTCACTGCTCTAAAAGTCATTTGCTTATATGTGTATATGGTACCACACATTGAGAGCATAATGAAGGACTTCCTTTTCCCATGCCTAGTCCTCATTTATCATCTTCATGTACAGCCTTGACAGGTTCTAGGGAGTACCTAATCACCTGGGAAGGCAGATGTAGCAGAGAAAGTATGCACTATCAAATGAAACAAACTTGAACTGAAGGTCAAAATATTTTACCAGAAGTCAGCCATACAATATTTTGTATGTGTTGGTTGGGGTGTACTTATGAATTTTTAAAGGTACATACTTCCCCCCTTGCATTTTATCAGGAAATTCAACACTTGAATTGACTGAGAAAGAAAAATGTTGTTCTGGAGCAAGAACATTTTAAGTCTTCCTCACCAAATACAAAGCTTCATCTTCCTAGCTCCCTTTAAAGTAATGTGTCTCAGAGTTCACACACACCACCTGTTGGAGGAGTTACTTGATATCACAGTAGCATTCATTCCTTCCTTCCTTTGCAATACTTGAATGTCTAAGGCTTTCCTACTTTGCTCTTTTGTTCTGTCTGAAGATTCATAGTGTGACCCCTTCGCTATGCTTTGTTAACGCATTTCTTATCAAAAATATCATTGTCAGGCAAGAAGTGGTGGCGCATACCTTTCAATCTTTGTGAGTTCAAGGCCTGCCTGGTCTACAGAGCTAGTTCCAGGACATCAAGAGTTACAGAAAGAAACCCTGTCTCAAAACAAACAAGAAAACAAATCAATGCAATGCCCTCTTAAAGGACATCTAATAAACTCCTTCCTTGTACTTAATATTCTTGAAGTCTCAAAGATAGTCTACCTGAATTTTATGAAACCCAAAATAGGGCTGGAGAGATGGCTCAGAGGTTAGGAGCACAGGCTGCTGTTCCAGAGGTCCTGAGTTCAATTCCCAGCAACCACATGGTGGCTCACAACCATCTGTAATGAGCTCTGATGTCCTCTTCTGGTGGGCAGGTGTATATGCAGATCAAACATTGTATACATAATAAATAAATAAATAAATCTTTAAAAAACCAAAATAATAGATATCTTGGCATTGTATATAGTTTTCCTGACTTAGATTTGAAATACAAAGATAAATGATACAATTGGAAAAATTAATAAGAAATGAAATAAAAAGAGGAGAATATGTCTACACCTAAAGTATAGAGAGGGTTTTAATTATAGAGATAAGGGAGGAAAAAGGCAGAGGGAAGAGTCCAGGATATGCCAGTCAGTAGGACCCTCTAGGGACTGATAGTTACTGGGAGAGCCTGGTGGCCAATTTCAGCTTTGAAATGTTAATGGACATCTCAACTGTTTGCCCAGGGTTTCCACACCAGATAAATGAAAAAAAATGAGTGAAATAATGAAAAAAATGAAGAAAGGAAGTAAAGGATGAAAGAGGGAAAGGGGAAAAAGAAAGAAACAAAGAAAGAAAACATGATTGCGATGGAAAAGGGGGTTAATTGAAGATATGAGAGGGTATGAAAGACCAAGAGAGGAACCACTGACTAAGAGAGGCTTTTGGGGCCAAGAAGGAAAGAGACAGGTGGAGCCAAAATGGCTGTGATATGTAGGGACTGGGCTGGGGGAAGAGAAGCTGATGTGGGATGTTATCTGTGCACTATGAATATGTGTTGCTTTTATTGGTTGATGAATAAAGTTGATTTGGCCTATGACAGCAGAGCATAGCTAGGCAGCAAAGTCAAACAATAGAGGAAGAAAGAAGGCTGAATCTGAGAAACACCAGCAGTGGCCAGAGAAGCAAGATGTGAGATAACAAGTCACAGACCTTGTGGTAAAATATAGAATAATAGAAATGGGTCAATTTAGGTTGTAAGAGCTAGTTAATAATAAGCCTGAGATAACAGGCCAAACAGTTTGTAATTAAGATTAAGTCTTTGAGTGGTTATTTGGGAACTGGCAGACAGAAGAGAAAGCTCCAGTTACAAATACCATACCAACATGAGGCTCTCAATTTTCCAGATGGCCTGAAAAAGCTATAGAAAAAAAGGTTCCACTTCCAGTGCCCTCACAGACTGCCCTAGCCTCACAACTGTCCCCAATATTCAGTGGGCCTAGCTTGGTTCTGTCTGGGAGTGATGTGTCAGACTTTGTTGACTCCCCATGGGAATCTTGCCCTTTCTGGGGAGTCGATGGTGGGTAGGGTAGGAAGAAGGGTGGAGTGGGAGGGGAAGGGAGTGGGAGCAGGGATGGCTGTGTAGAATGAGAAAAGATGCATTAAAATATATACCTAAAATATGCAAAAAAATTAAATAGGTTCTGATCCCATAGATCACATAGAGCCACACTGAGCTTCCTAGTCCCACAGTCTCATGCCAGCAGCAGCACAAAGGTGCATCTCCCAGCAGCTGCCCGCAAGATGGAGCCAGCCACAAGCCNAAAAGCATGGCAGGTTTCCACAGTGTCATACAGACCTCAGTACAGAGGGCTAATCAGCTGTATGCTGTGTGGTGGATTTAGCTTTTACTCAAACAGACAAAAAAGGTTTGTGTTTTGGCTGCATGCTACCTAGTGGCAGCATTGCAGGGGGGTGGGGCCGGTGGGGAGTTGGGAGGAGGGTGAGAAGCAACATAAAGATGGAAAATACACAGGAAGTCTGGATCCTATATAGTATTGTATTGATTTTTGAATTATTTGATGGTCAATGAGCACGAGACAGCTGCTGAGAGACATGGGATTGAAAGGGAGACTGATAAAATGTAAAAACCTAAATATTTTTTAAATGCCTTCACTTTAAAACAGAAGTCAAAAATATATTTGGAAAATGGAACTCAAAAGATGCATTGCATTTGAGAAGTATTTTTAATCATGTTTCCTTGGAAAGCAAGAGGCTATGGATTTGTTCTCAGTTAAGATAGACCATATTTAGTCAAGGGAGACTTCCTGAGCCTTGACAGGTGGTATCTATCAACAAAGGTTACCACTGGCCCTTCCAGGACTTGGTCATTATCTCAAAATTTTATCAGGGACCCTAAAGATATTTCATGCACAGACAGTAGGAAGCAGTTTGGAGAAAACAACATCCACATTCCCAAGAGTTGGGGGTCTGGATGATCTTTGGTTATTTGGCAGGTTGTGGATATTTGTTATATTTAGGGGAATATAAAAATAAAGGATAAAAAGACAATTATTATCCTAGGATATTTTATATTTCCATGAATTTAAATTAGTTTTGTTATACTGTGTATCTGTTTCTATTCTTGTTCAAAAGATTTTTGCATATTGATACAAATTTAAGGTCAATTTTGTCATACTATATATTTGTTTCAACTCTTGTTTAAGGTATTATGTTTATGCAGCTCATTTAAAATGTAATGTATAACTAAAAAGTTAATGGTCATCTATAATAGTCAAATTTAGTTAGGTTTTCTAGATGCACAAAGTTGTATTTCATATAGATAGGCAATCTTCAAATACTTCAAGCATCTGGAGAATACGGCATTTAAGTGTTTTAAATTCTTTTACATGAGAGGTCTGCTCCTGGCAACACCAATTTCTTCAAAAGGATGATGGGCAATGAAGATGTTCCTTATGGAGTTTGCTTTCAATTTGGGCAAGAAACTGCTCTTGCCTAGTCTGCTTGACAATATGTATATAAATTGGACATGCAGTGCCCACAGAAAAATGACTGCTGAACTTGCCAAAACAACGTGGGACAGTCCTATAGGGTTCCTGATTCGAATCTGCCAGACATTCTACAAGACATAGGGAAAAAAAGACTAATGAATTTTGCAAAAATAGACAGGATAGTTCTTCACATTTCCTGTTTCACTGAGAAATCTGCCAGATACTCTAGGCCTGTAGGCTGAAGATGGATGCCCCAAAGTTAGAAAAGAATTTTGCGTGACTGTCCAGGAAGTCAGATATCTCTGTCATTTCTAGAGTTTTGGAAGTTGCCTACAATGCACTTCCTTGTTACTTTGGTATACTTATATCCTGCTGTGGTGTTTGATGGAGTTAAAGACTGGATAGTTATAATTATAGTTTTCATTGGTTATGATAAAAGATAAATTAGACATGAAACTTTAGAGTATTTTCTTTATTTTTTCAAATACAAATAGACTATTGTAACTAATTCTTGCTTGATGATCATTTTGTTATATGTAATTTTACAATGTTAAAGTTAAAACCTTTTTTCATTAGACAGAAAAGGGGAGATGAAATGGGATGCCCTTCTGTACACTGCAAATATGTGTTGCTTTTATTGGTTGATGAGTAAAACTGCTTTGGTATAGTGTACATTCTAAGGGTCTTAATTATAAAACCTCAAGTCAGATATCAGGGAGTGAAAACTTAAAGATCAGAGAAGCAGAGGAACCAGTCACTACTTGTGACTTCTACTAAATCCTCAGACCAAATTGCATATCCTGTCTCTACAAGTCCTCAGACTGAATGCCATCTCTATGAAACCTTAGAGACTGAATCCCGAGCTTCTGTCTCTTTCTGCCTTATATTCCTCTCTCTGCTCAGCCATATCATTTCCTGTCTCAACCTCCCTAGAGCTGGGATTAAAGGTGTGAGCCATAATCCCTTGGCTCTGTTTCTCTTTTATACTGACTGAATTTCATGTAGCCAAGGTGGCCTTGAACTCACAGAAATCTGTATGGCTCTGTCTCCTAAGTGCTGGGATTAAAGGTCTGTGATACCACTGCTTGGCCTCTCAGGGTAACTAGTGTGACTAGCTCATAATCTGATCTTCAGGCAAGCTTTATTTGTTAAAGAATAAACAAAATATCACCACACTTTAGCCTATGGCAGGGTAGAATATAGCTAGGCGGGAAAGCCAAACAATGTAGGGATAAAGAAGATGAAGTCTGAGAGATGCCAGTAGTACTGGAGAAGCAAGATGTGAGGTAATAAGTCAGTAAAACATGGAAAAATAGAAATGTGTTAACTTAAGCTGTAAGAGCTAGTTAATAATAAGCCTAAGCTAAAAGGCCAAACAGTTTGTAATTAATATGAAGTCTCTGAGTGGTTATTTGGTAACTGGCTGGTGGGAGAGAAACCTCAAGTTACAGGAATCAGAAACCTAGTCCCTAGGAGAAGTTGAGGGTAAGGGGTAGGGTGAGAAGTACTGGGAGGAACCACAGCTCCCAAATGATACTTGTCCTGGGTTTCTTTGTTACCTAACCAAAAAAGTTATCTAAAATTATTATTAACAAAGCATGAATATGTTGTATGTTTATTTTCTAAACATTTATTCACTTATATTAACATTCTTGAAGAAACAACATCTTAGACGTCGCTATGTACTCATGAAATATGCCCAGTGACTATAAGGATGTAGGGCAGGTCCTCACAGCTTAAAATAAACAAGATTGTTTACAGAAAACCCTGCACCAAGCCATACCACACTTTCAGAGCACTAAATTATTCATCTTTATTTGAAAAATATTATGGGCTATCAGCTGAACAAATAAAATTGCATGTTAAAATTATAGTTACTGGTATCTAAAAGCATGAAAATGGTTTTTAAACTGTTATGAGAGCATTTTACCTTGTTCTAAAAACTGCTAATGTTCCAATAAGAGTCATTCAGATTTACAGAAATGAGGCCAGTGTAAGTGGCAAGACACTACACTGAGAGCTGGGACTTTCTTATACATGCGGAAGATAATACATGTATTTTCTGCCTCTATTTTCTCATGTGAAAAGTGGAGTTCTCTTCAGAAAGCCAGAACTGTGGCAAAGTGGAGATGATGTTCCTTGAGTAATGCCTCTTCTGCTTGATTCCCAACCTCCCTCACCCCATCACCTAGTTAAAAATCCCACCCTCAGTACATCTCTTGACATTCTGGTCTTCTAGAAGTGAAACTATGAAGAAAGGAATGTATCCCCATTAGAGACAGGGAGGAAATCATGGCTGGAAGAAAGATTGAGGGGTTTTAAGTCAATAATCCAGACAAAGGCCGAAACTCATTCAGCTGAAGCGGGTCATAAGAGACAATAGCTTCAAACAGTTTTGCTGTTCTTGGTTCTTTGTGATCCACAGGCTTTGTCCTCAGTTTTATTTTCCAGGATAAAGAAGGCTCTGGTCACTTTCTTTTGTTTCATAAAGGAACAAATAGACTTTGAATATTCCTCCTGGACTGAAGGCACTTCTTCTTCACATTAGCCTTTCATAAGTGGTTACCTTGCACTTGTTCCTTAAATAGTTGCCCTGTACTCAGTTACATTTGCCGGAGAGCTGACATTCTCTAAGCAGGAAAAAAAAAACCCCAACAAAACAAAAGAAAGAAGAAGGACCTCAAAGGCCTAGTTTCTCTTTTTCTTGACCTTAGAACAAATCAAGTCTGAATTTAACTAGAGAAAATGGAATAGCAATGCCAGCCAACATCTGAAGGCTGGAGGTGGGGTGGGTGGGAACTGGAGTGGTAGCTAAGCTTGCAGGTTGTGGAGTACCTACCTGTTCCAGGCATCCAGGCACTCCATCCAATTGCATAGGCTCCCTCCCTGAGTGTTGTCATTAATAAACTTCTCTATCATGCATCCTTTTTTGATATAGAGCTTTCCCTTTTTAATTAATTTTTAAGTGGACTAGGGAGATGGTTCAATAGGCAGAGTTCTTGCCATGGAAGCATGAGTTCCTGAATTTGGATCCCTAACACACATGTAAAAAGCTGAGCATAGTAGAATAGTCCTGTAACTTGTCCAATTAGGAAGAGGCACCTGAAATTGACTTGCAGTTTCTATGAATGAATATATCCAAGTATGCCCAACTTCATACTCATGAGCACACACCTGCAATAACTAACAATGGCATACCCCACCCAAAACACACACACACATGTACATTTTAAAATTAATCTTTAAATTTAATATGCATTATAATGGATTTCATTATGGCATTCTCATTTGCAAAAATCATTGTATTTTATTCTTGTTCATTTTAATGAGTTTATTTGCCTCATGCACAGTGAAGTCTGATCTGCTGGAGCAGCTAAAATGACTCAAATTTTGACAAAAATCAACCATTAGACAGGGTGACCCTGTCATCAACTTGAGTCTGCTAAAACATTCTATGAATCCCAGGAATGTAAAAGACCTGAGATGTTTCTCACACCTGTAAAAGTGCCACTGTGGCTTTTGCTTTTAAACTCCCCATCCCCCAGAGCAAGGTGTCTGTGGTCAGCTGCAGGTTGAATAAAACTCAGCTGATCAAATTCTTGACAGAGTCCAGGTGGTCTTTCAGAGTTTTCATGCTTGGAGGTTCCACTAACAAGATACTGGGAGACCAGGACTGCTGGTTCGAGACAAGACAAGTGAGAGAACTTGGAGGCTTACAGAGCACAACTGTCTTAAATTAGGAGGCCACTGATCTGGGAAAGGCCCCCACAGGGGGCAAATCTGTCTGTGGCCTGTGGGAACCTGAGGTAGTAGCTGATGCAAATTTAAGCAAAAAAAACCCCACAAACAAACAAAACAGGCTAACAAAATCCAAAAAAACAGCTAGCTGATACAAGTTAAGAACAGACTGACTGATGAGCTGTTCTGGGGTCTGGACATCTGGGTAGACCTAGGGTAGATTGGATGCATCATCTTGTCCCCTTGGTTTGAATTTAAGTGATGGCTGAAGGTGCCCACCATTAAGTCTGTGTTTGCTTGGTCTCCAACATCAGTATTGGTGTTGGTATTGTTGTTCCTCTTTTTTGTCTGGTGGATTTGTGTTTTCTGGTGTGCTCATCAATTTTGTTGCAGACATGGGATCCTGTCCGAGTACAGTACCCTTCTGAACTGCATGCTATGTCATTTCCAGGAGTTTTGCAAGCTGATTTACTGAGTTAAGGTGTCAACCAGAAAGTTCTGTTACTCTTTGTGAACTAGAGTTGCCCTGTTTTAACTTGGAAGCCAGATGTGAAGTTGATCAATCTTCATACTGCCCTAAGCGCCTAGGGGACCCTAGTCACCCTGATCAGTTCCTCTACTTGGACTGCCGGCTCTCTGATGGTGGCTCTTGGACTGCTCTGTTTCCACCCTGGCTATGATGTTGCACCCTTAAACAGGGCTCTGCTGCCTTAATCATCAGGCCTTAAAGTGAGGATCCTGGATTCCCAGGGAAGAGAAAGACATTCCTCATCCTGTCACCCGCACACCCAGCTGATTCATATCTGAGGCGCTCTCTGCTCCAAGATCTCCGGCCTCTAGAATCTGCCCTGCCCTGCTCTCGCCTCTGCACACTTGGAGCCAGGTCGATTACACTACCTCATCCAAGCCAGACCTCCCTGGGGGATTTTTATCTCTCTTGAAGAGGCACCTACTAACAGAAGCCCCCTACCTCAGGGGGAGAGAGAGAGAGAGAGAGAGAGAGAGAGAGAGAGAGAGAGAGAGAG
>LOJH01054512.1:331-12013 GCA_001685095.1 Ellobius talpinus
CAGCAGAAAAAAAAATGACATCTTGAATTTTGCAGGCAAATGGATGGAGCTAGACATCAAACTACCAAAATACCAAATACCAAACTAGACATCAAAATACCAAATAATTTAATTAAAAAATGGGGTACAGATCTAAACAGAGAATTCTCAACAGAAGAATCTCAAATGGCTCCAAGACACTTAAGGAAATGCTCAACATCCTTAACCATTAGGGCAATGCATATCAAAACAACTGAGACACCTCCTTATTCTTTTCAGAATGGCTAAAATCAAAAACAGTGATGACAGCTTCTGCTGGAGAGGATGTGGAGTAAAAGGAACACTCCTCCATTGCTGGTAGGAATGTAAACTTGTACAGCCACTTTGTAAATCAGTATGGTGGTTTCTCAGAAAATTTGGAATTACTCTACCTGAAAATCCAGCCATATCACTCTTGGGGATATACCCAAAGAGCATATATGTTCTTGTCATACTACAAGGACATTTGCTCAATTATATTCACAGCAGCATTATTTGTAATAGCCAGAACCTGGAAACATTCTAGATGTTCCTCAACTGAAGAATGGATAGAGAAAATATTTACACAGTGGAGTATTACTCAGTGGTAAAACAAGGATATCTTTAAATTTGCAGGTAAATGGATGGAAGTAAGAAAACCATGCTGAGTGAGGTAACCCAAACCCAGAAAGACAAACACAGTATGTACTCACTCAGAAGTGGATATTAGATATAAAGCAAAATATAATCACCCTATAGTCCACAACACCAGAGAAGCTAGGAAGCAAGGAGGACCCTAAGGGAGACATTCATGGATCCCCCTGGGCAGGGGAATTAGATAAGATCTCCTGAATAATTTGGGAGCAAGGGGGTAAGGAGACAGGGAGGGGAAAGAAGGGAGAAGAACATGAGAGAACAGTATGGTTGACTTGGAGGATGGACAGAGAGGGAGAGCAAGAGATCTTGATAAAAGGATCCATTATGGGGTTAGGGATAAGCCTGCCACTATGAAAATTCCCAGGATTCTACAAGAATGACCTCAGGCAAGACTACAAGCAATAGTGGAGAAGGTGTCTTAACTGCCTTTCCCCTATAATAGATTGATTACTACCCTAGTTGTTATCGTAGAACCTTCATCCAGTAACTGATGGAAGCAGATGAAAAGATCCACAGCTAACTGGGCCAAGCTCCTGGAATCCAGTCAAAGAAAGGTAGGCACTATAACATGAGTAAAATGGTGTAGATCGTGATGGGGAAACCCACAGACACAGCTGACCTGAGGTAGTGGGAACTCAGTGACTCTGGCCTGACAGTTGGGGAACCTGCAAAGTACTGAACTAGGACCTCTGGATGTGGGTGACAGCTGTGTGACTTGGGCAGTTTGTGAGGCCTCTGGCAGTGGGATTAGGATTAATCACTAGTGCATGAACTGGCTTTTTGGAGCTCATTGCTTATGGAGGGATACCTTGCTTAGCCTATACACAGGAGGGACGAACTTGATCTTGACCCAATTTGCTGTACCAGACTTCATTGACTCCCCATGGGAGGCCTTACTCTTTCTGAGGAGTGGATCAAGGGTGGGACTGGGAGGTGGGGGGAGCAGGAGGAGGGGAGGGAGTGGGATCTGGGATTGTTATGTAAAACATAAAAAGATTGTTTCAAAATAAAAAGTAAATTAATAAAGAAATGTACTAAATAAAAGATATTCTAGTCAACAACTGGTGCTACCAAAACTGAGTACCCATGTGCAATAAAAATAAAGTTAAATCTATAACCTCACTCTACAAAGAAATCAATTTAAAACAGATCAGTAGCCTTAATTTAGAAACCGAAATGCTGAAATGGCTAGAGAAAATACTTTAAGATATAGACAAGTACTTTCTGTAATCAAACACTTTACCAGTAAGACTTCAACAGTAAAGGAAATAGCACCCACTCCAAACACAACAATTGGGATTATGTGAATTTAAGTTCCATTATAGCAAAAGAAACTATCTACAAGGTAAATATACAACCTATAAAATGGAAGAAAAATCTTTCCCAGCTGCAATTCAGACAGGGTGGTTTGAATGTGAATGGCTCCCATAGGCTGATGTATTTAATTACTTTGATGGAAGAGTGCGTGAAGGATTAGGAGGTATTATCCTTTTGAAGGATGTGTGTTACTGGAGTCTGACTTTGAGGTTTAAAAATATTTGCACCATTCCCAGTGTGCTCTCTGATTTCTGCTTGTGGATCAAGATGTGAGCTCTCAGCTGCTGCTCTAGTAACCTTTTGCCTTATCTTTGTTCCACCACCCTAGACTGTAACCTACCGAAACCATAAACCTAATTAAATGATTATTATAAGTTGTCTTGGTTATAATGTCTTATTCCAACAATAGAAAGAAAGCAAATACAGGGGGTTTAATAGCTAGAATATATAAGTAACTGTAAAAGTTAAACATCAAATAATAAAAAATGCTATCATGAACTGGATTGTTGGTTATTGTCTTAGTTAGGGTTTCTGTTGCTACGATGAAACACCATGACCAAAAAGCAAGTTGGGGGAAAAAAGGAGTTTATTTGGCTTACACTTCCATATTGCTGTTCATTATTGAAGGAAGTCAGGACAGGAACTCAGACAGGGCAGATCCTGGAGGCAGGGACTGACAGAGTCTATGGAGGGGTGCTGCTTACTGGCTTGCCTTCCTTCATTTGCTAAGCCTACCTTATTATAGAACTCAGGTGGTTCTGGTTCTGGTGGGAACTCCACCCCAGGCCCCCTCCCCATCTCTCTCCAAACCCTGCTGCATCTCAGAAAGTCCATCAAATATAAACCCTCCTGGAGAGATGCTCAAGATCACTCCCACAGGATATTTAACCTACCCCCCTCCACCCCAGAAAGCAGACACGTGGTTTTCTGGTCCCTCCTTTTCGTGTCCTATCAAGGGGAACTGGAAAATTATCTGGGAGCATTCTACCCATTAAAGCCTTTTCTAATTCAATTTGATTTGGTCTGATTCGGATTTGATTTGGTCTGATTTGGATTCCTGTGTCTGCAGAGAGGCTTATCAGGGTGCAGAAACTTTTCAGAAGCTATATTACATAGCTATAGTAATAAAACCCTCATGATATTGTCAAAAATAGACATGTTAATCAAGAGATTTGAATCAAAGATCCAGATACAAATCCACATACCTATGAACACTTGATATTTTATAAAGAAGCCAGAAATATACAATGGACAACAGAAATCATCTTTAACAAATAGTGCGAGTCTAAATGGATGTTGGTGTTTAGAAGAAAGGAGATAGCACCATATTTGTCAGCCTGGACAAAACTCCAGTCCAAGTCATTCAAAAGCCTCACATAAAACCATATGTACTGAACCTGACAGAAGAGAAACAAGGGAATAGCCTTGAATACATTGACACCAGAGACTACCTAAAAACACTGATAGTGCAGGCCCTAAGATCAACAATTAAACTGGACCTCACAAAACTGAAAATCTTCTGGAAAGCCGGGAACACTGGCAATAGGACAAAACAGCTGCTTACAGACTGGAAAAATGAATTTTCCCTAACTCCACATCTAACAGAGGATTTTCCCGAACTCCATATCCCACATACTTAAAGACTGCAAGTGCATGTGGAAGTCCGTGATCCCTGCTGCTGCCAGTTGTTTGGGTCTAGGAAGCTTCTTTTGCAGAAACATAATTGAGAATGAGAAACATTGAAGGGTGCTGTGACAACCCCTCTCCCCCAAACAAACAAATCAAAATAAAAACAGTCCAGATGGGGGGGGACTTTTCAAGGACTACTAGCTCAGGGATGGCACCATGCACCATGGGGATGGCCCTCCCCGATTGATCACTAATTGAGAAAATGACTTACAGCTGGATCTCATGTAGGCATTTCCTCAACTGAGGCTCCCTCCTCTCTGATGACTCTAGTTTGTGTCGAGTTGACACAACACCAGCCAGCACAGTTGTTAAAGGAAGAATGGTTATTAGCAAGAAAATAAACTGACAATAGATGCTGATAAAGTCATGGGCAAAGGGGTACCTATATTCTTTGCTACTGGGCTATAAAGTGGTATAGCCATTATGGAAATCAGTATAGACATTTCTCAGAAATTGAAAATAGAACTATCATACGATTCAATTTTACTACTCCTGGGAATACATAAAGAATTCTCTATCCAACCACAGAAAGGTTTTTCTATCTATGTCTGTGTATGATTATACTAAGTGAGGTAAGCCAGACTTAGAAGACTGCATGTTCTAGCTTATGTATGAATGCTAGCTTCTAAATTTTATATATGTGTATTTATGTGGGAGTGACTGTGGGTATAGATTGTGGAACTTGAAAAGGGTTCATGAGAAGGGAAAATAGGTTAGAGGAAGAAGGAAAAGGGTGATAGCACACACGGAACTTAAAAGCCCAAAGGGGAATACTAGACGTGAAAGGGTACACAGGATAGCAGGAGTCTGTGGGGGAGAGGAGTAAGAAGGAGGAGCACCAAAAAAAAACCCATAAACTATATTTGAAAATGTCATATTAAAATATAGTACACTGTGTTTGTGTTTTAAATTGAGTGACTGTGGATATTGCTTAGTGGTAATACATGCTTTACATACTTGAAGACCTGAGTTTGAACCCCCATCACCCACATAAAAAGTGAGGCAGTATTGTGTGGATTGTAATTCTAGCATTTGGGGGAGGAGACAGGCAGTTCTGGACAGTTTACTAGCCAGCCAGCCTAGTCAAGAACTGTTGGGTTCATTAAAGGATCCTATGTCAAGGCAAATACAGAAAACAATAGAAGAACACACAAGTGTGAAAAGCTATACTCTCATGTGTATTCACCATAACGCAATACATACCCCAAATATATATTAAGGAGAAAAAGGAAGTAAACCTATACAAACAAAAAATCCACCATCACTCAGAGATAACTACCATTAATAGGTTCTGCTCTTCTTTCTATACTATGCAAAAAAATTATTATGCAAATAAAATTTCAAATATAGTTTATGTGGGTATTTGTGTGTGTTTGTCCATGTGTATGTGTATGAGAGAGAGAGAGAGGGGGAGAGAGACAGAGAGAGACAGAGAGAGAAACAAAAAGATATGTGTGGGGAAGAGTGTACTTTAATCAAAAGTTGTTGGCATACAAAAGAGCTGCAAAATAGCTTGGGATGGAGTACAACAAAGGTTTATTTATTAGGGGATAAACTCACAGAAATAGCAGTGATCAGCACTCCTCTGCATGTGATGGGAACTGGAACTGAATCCAGCAGCTGAGAGGCCCTCACACACTTTTCGTTGACATTTTAGAGACCGTGTCCAAAGTGGACCAGTATCTTAAAGGCTATTGACTGGAGGAGTTCCCACAGCAGAAAGTGAAGAGTATAAGGAGAGGATGAAGAAATGAAGACCCAGAATTTGACCCCTGGGAGCTTTATAATGAAGATTGTAGGAGAAAGGAAATGAGCAAAGGAAACCAAAACCAATGGCCAAAAGTAAAAAATTCAAGGGATGACATAAGAGAACTCAAATATTTCAGTTACCAGGGAGGGATGAATAATAGAGGAATGAAGCAGTGACCATTTGCGTCAAGGCCTGCAGAGAATCTATCTCTGTATGACAGTATCTATCTGGGCAAGAGTCACCACTGGGAAATCTGTGTCTATGGGCACATCATCAACATTTGTGAATATTGGTTTCCTTACTTGTAAAACAAGGACAACTGTTGTGTGACATACTTTTCCTGGGTAGAGCCAACACACACACACACACACACACACACACACACACACACACNCCACCACCACGACCACCACCACCACCAATACCTATTCATTCATCTCAAAAAGGGAACCCACAAAAGACCAAAGTAACAACTGTACCAAAGTCCAACTTGCTAAACCAATGAGATTTTAGTGTTACTAACAGGAATGATGAAGGTTCACCTATAGGAACAGGAATCACTCAAAAGCTGCATCATCAAAAATTTCAATCACACGAGTGACCACTCAGAAAATTTGCAGCCTTGGAGGTCTCCATATAGCTTGCAGGCAGCTGGACAATCTGAGAATACCTTCTCTCTGCAGTTTGACTGGTCAGTCTTTTCCCTGATCAGTTCTTTACTTCATTTATACTGCTGGGGAGGGTCCACAGAGAATCTTTCAAGTTTGTTTTATTATTTTTCCCCAAACTTGTGAGCCTTTGTTTACCAACTGAGTCTCATACCTCCCTCTCCTGGAAGAAATGTTTCCATCTGGTAGAAACTACCATAGGACACATGAGGATTTATATACATTGGATAAGATTTTCTTCCTAAAAGCAGAAGAGAAGTATATGTGTATTTCTCTTCAGGTTTGGTGAAGAGAGCACATAAAGATAGGTATGATGAGGAGAATAAATGGGGATACAATTCCATGGTAATAAACTGAGTAGCACTGAACAGTATTTGTTCCTTTTCATTATTCTTGATGTCTCTATGTCTTCAAGAATTAGGCTGTTATTTTCCTCCAGAAATATAGTGGGTACCTCTCTCTTGAAGATTTCTACATCCATCAAAGACCAGCAGAGTCTTATGTCCTGCTTCAGGAGAAGAGGAAGGAGAAGGTTAGTGAACTTTTCATGTTTGCTGTTTTCTCAATTGCTAAATGTCATATGTCTTGAACCTTTCACCATAAAATTTTCATAAACAGAACACTATTTGAAATAGGAGATTTTAGTGGGAAAAATATGCCTAGTCCTTCTGGGAGAGAAGCAACTAACTTTTAGGGTCAACAGTAGCATCCTTTTTGTCCAGGACTCATAACTAGATTCAGATCATTTTAAAATTCAGTGGCTGCTTTCACAACTCTTCGACATATGTGGTCCTGCCATTTGTTACTTTACAGGTTTTCTCTGTGACAAAATGGGGGCGAGGAACCAAGTCCCAGCAAAATTCCGACTTTCTTTTTCAGGGCTTTCTCCAATTCTTTCTAGAACATGCTGTGATGGTCATAGAGGCTCAGAAAATTTCATTTTTAGGTTTTCTTTCGTCCCACAAACATTTCCTGCATTGATTCTTCCTTCCCTTCAGGTTTCTAGGACAGTGAATCTAGATGAGTCACTTCTGTTGAAGGAATGATGCTTGTTCTGAAAACCCAAGTAACATATATCTTCATCTGCTTAGTTTTACTTTTACTTTTTGCTCTTTTAGTAGGAAAGTGCTGTTTCAATTCCAAAAATTGTTTAGCAAGTAGGGGTTGCTAATTGCTTCTCAACTTAAGTTACAGGACAAGTCCATCAAGAAATTTATTTTCTTAGGCCAGCAATTCTTCAACACTCAAAATATTCATATTTTGAGTGTTGTAATTTGAAAGAATTAAAAGATTTAAATAGTAGTCTCTACTAATCATGCTGTCTCTCTTTCCAAGTTTTCCTGTGCCCCCTTGGTCTCTGAGCAACACTATTGCTGTTTGGTACAAATACTAAGTACACACAAATACTCCTATAATGGTAGGACAGACTGAAGGCAATGCTCTCAAGTTTTTGAGTTACCTACCTGCTCATTTGTGATCTTTCCAGTTCTTGGAGGCTTTATTCTATCCTGCAGAGCATTCCTATGATCACACAACTACATTGGTCCTTTCTCAAGCATCAAAATAGGATCTTAATCAAAGACAAGGACTACATCATTGATAAATTAGATAATAAGCTAGTGGATAGTGGTGCTGAGGGAAACATAAAGCAGGAAACTAATGTCCTAAGCAGATCATTCTTCATGGGAGATCACTACCCTTCCCACAGTGGAAGTAATTATAACTGAGTGGGTATGCACCCTAAAGATTTTTAAAGTAGAGTTGACTGATTGCTTTTCAGGTATAAAGGTTTAGGATTCCTCTAAGATTCCTTGTAAGATTACCTTTAAAGATAAGCAATAAAGTGATTGATCCTTTCTTTGTAACCACAATATGCAGGCTGCCAGGAAAAGAACTGGCTGATAAAAATATCTTGCTTGCTCACACCCTGTTAATCTATAACAAACCACTTAGATGTAAATGTATGTGGGTGTTTGGAATGGCTTTGAATCATGTAAGGAAGATAAAAATATGTTTTTTCCTGTATTTATTGTAATCATTCACTTGAAAAATAGAATGCAATCACATTGTAATGTTCATATTGCCTGAAAGATTATGTTGGGATATATATATATAATGTTAGGAGAATAGAGAATACAGAAGAACAATAAAGAAAAGGTCTGAAGGAAACCATCAAGAGAGTGTGTGAGTGTTTTTCCCCTTACAACCTCATGTAAAAAAGTCTTAATATGCTGACTCCATGGATTCTCTTTGAGCCCTGCACTGCTGGAGACTGATCTTCACAGCAGCGGTACCTGGTGACCTAAACAGGGATATTGAAGGGATAATCAAGACTGTCTGTGGGAGAGAGGCATTGCTTCTCAGAGACTGTCCAGAGCAAGGCACTCTCCTGGGGATTGTCCAGGAAGAAGAGGTAATCCCCTAAGCATCATCATGAATAGGATCTCACTCATGGTGCTACAGCTCCGTGGATAGTGACTGCCAAGTAAAGAAGGGTGAGTAATTCAGTAATTCCCTAGTTTCCCTTACATTTCCTCCTTTGTGTTTGTCTTTCCCTCAGGATGGGTCAAGGAGAGTCTAAGGAAAAGCAATTCCTCATTTATATTATTAAACATAAGCTTAAGAAAAAAGAAATGACATCAGCACTGGTCAGCTGACTGATTTTCTTTATTTTGTACAGTCAGTCAGTCCCTGGTCTCTAGACCGGGGAATATTAGATGTAGAAATTTGGGATACAGTAGGGACAGATATTAAGAACTGGTGGAACATAGGAAAGGACATGCCTCTTGAAGCATTTTCTATTTGGAGTGTGCTTATACAGGCACTGGCAGGTGATAAAGAGCCATGTGTGCTCCAGAGTCCTCTGATCTCCCTTTTCATGAAGGTTCTTCTTCATTGTTATCTTATTCAGGATCTAAGAAAGAGGCAGAAAAGTATAGGCAATGCAACTATAAATCACTCTACATAACCCCCTGAGAAATATACAAAGGGCCAATGGGATTTGCTGCTGCTGAAGTCAGGCCCACTAGCAAGGTGAATTATTGGGGGAAAGAAAGAGTTAATTTGCAAAATGCCAGTAGGTATAGAAAAGTTAGCTTATCCATCATCTTTATTCTTGCTACTTTACTCATAGTTATTGTATTTTTGAATTATGTAATTAGACATGCCTAAGAAAAGAAACAATTGATATTCACAGTTATATCCTCTTAATTGTTCAGTGCTGCTCCTGCAATACATGCTCCAGTGATCATCAAAGAGCGACACAAAGATCTTCATACTTTATATTCAACCCTACAAAGATTAGTTTGTGTATCTCTGCACAGCAATCATTGTCATTGAGCTTCTAGTGATGTTTCCTCTAAGTCTCCAGGCCCTCAGGTAAATCACTCACTACTTATATGAGTCAGTAGAGATTGATATCTCAAGCCACATTTCATTTTATTCAAATTGGATGGCCAATAGTACAGTATTTCTATTGGGAGGATTTTTTTCACTTCTCTTTCTTAGACAGACAGACCCTAATGTAAGCTTCTAATGATAATTATCCACTTATATTTTTTTCAGTTCATCCCAGTATACTTTTGCAAATGTTGAAGCAACTTTAAGTTCTATTTCTGTCAGTTGATTAAAATAAATTTCCACAGAAACTTACATTTGCCATTAGTATGATTAGTATGATATCACTGGTAACTTTGAAATCTGAACTGTTTGAGATTTTTTCAGTGCTGAGCACTGAATCTAAGGTCTCATGCAAGCCAGAAAAAACTATCACTGAACTTTTTGTCAACGTTTTACTGTGTAACCCGGGCTGGCCTCAAGTTTGTGATCCTACTGTGTAGTTTCTAAGTGCTAGGACTAGAGACATGATCCTGTTATAATCAATTATGCTGGCCTGCACTGTCACCCAGGTAACCTGTCCCTTTTAGAGACAAGCTCCGCCCACTCCCAGTTCCACCCTCACCCTTTCCAGCCAAGGCAAACTGTTCTCATACCTCTTCGCTTCCTCTTTCTTTCTCTGTCCTTTCTTCTTTTGAAGAGGCAGCCTCTGCCTCCCCCCACCT
The DNA here is from genome assembly GCA_001685095.1 of Ellobius talpinus. Lineage (NCBI taxonomy): Eukaryota > Metazoa > Chordata > Mammalia > Rodentia > Cricetidae > Ellobius > Ellobius talpinus. The sequence continues at coordinate 10,471 of LOJH01054512.1, forward strand.
CTTCTTTCCTCTCTTTCCCTATCCCTCTCTTTCTTTCTCTCTCCCCTCTATAACTYCCTTACCCTTATACCCTCTCTATACCCAAGCTCTCTCTGCATGGCATTTCTGGTATCTTTCTGTCTTTCACCAGCCATGGTCTCCCACCCACAGTAGGACTTGCCAAGGGTCCCCCCTCCCTCCCCCACTTCTGTCATAAATCTTAACAGTTCCAGCATATTTAGCTGACTTTTTTCTATTTCTACAGCTTACGGAAAAGTTAGGTCTAAGCAGATGAATTCTTGCTGTTGTGTTCAACGACAACATGAACTATCTAATCAGACACTTGTGTAATTATGTTTTTGTTTATTCAGTATAACAATCCTCTTTGTATTCCAAAATAATAAAAATCAGGAGTTCCAATGATTCTTCATACTGACTTCTCTTTTAATTTCAGTGGATTAAGAAAGCTTGCTTACTCCTTTTTTTGTTTTGTTTTTGTTTCTGTTTATTTTTCTTGCTTTTTTCATTTCTTTTCATTTTTATTGTGTGTCCAAGGCTAGTTTCAAACTCTCTAAGTAGCCTTGGATGACCTTGAGCTTCTTTTTTTTTAATTTATTTATTTGTTTGGGGAAAAGAGTCTCTTAAAGCTTAGGCTGACCTTGAATTTGCCTTTCTTCTCCAAAGTGCTGGGAATACAGGCCTGTTACACCAGGGTTGGCTCACTGTTTGGGATCAAACTCAATGCTTCTTGTTTGCTGAACAAACAAGTACTTTACCAATTTACTACATTTCTAGTCCTCATTTCCTTTTTAAAGAAATGCTTCATTATAAATACCCAGAGAATGAGTGCTGACTTCAGTTTTGTGGCAATAGCAAAATGTCTCTGAATATATACTACGTAAGAGTTAAGAATCTATGATCAGACAGAATTCAGCTAAATAATAGCTGGAACATGAATGGACAGAAAAATACTCTCGTTCCTTATAATATTGCTTCTAGCCAGACAGGCAAGGTATTCTTCTCCATGTGGGAAAGAGATGCTGCTATGATAAGAGTAATTATTATATATTAGTAAAAATACACTTAGGGAGTTAGCATTATATAGCCATTGTTTTAAAAGTGAATACACCATTCTGAAGGAATACACCATTTTGAAAAAGAACTCCATTTTAGACAGGACCTAACTAGAAGGCTGAATGCAATCCAGCAAAGCTATAAACATTCTCAAGAAACTGTGCCTGCCCTGGTAAAAGTGACCCACCAGGGTACTCAAACAACATCTGTTTACATCTGCTTGCTTCAAATGTCCTTGTACGTACCTGATTAACCACTGTTTTGCGCCTGAGATTAGCACAGGGTCAGAAGATGTCTGGAGGATGTAACCAGGGGGCTGTTGCTATCCCCCTTAGATACTAATAGCCAATTAGGAGCTAACAGCTGAGCTTTACCTCACCTTTAGCCAATTGTGATATAGGATAAGTAATTTTGTACTTTGAGACTGTAACCTTAAGACTGCTTTGTGGTTTTTGTCTTTATAAACCCCTTACAAAAATAGACAGGGTCC
>LOJH01054516.1:0-12012 GCA_001685095.1 Ellobius talpinus
AAAAGCAGGCCTGCTCCCTTATCACTACATTTCTGATTTAGCACCTGGGCCCAGAAATGCTCACCAAAAGGAGAATTTCAACATTTTATTTAAAAGCCAAGTTCAACTCCAGTCCTTTTTAAAACATGTAAGTAAAACAGACATGCAGTCTCTGGTGTAGTTAGAGTCTCATTTATAGTTAGTTATACCTTTGAACCCACCATTGCCAGAGGAGTTAAAGGGGAAAATGCTGAATGACTTGCCAAGTGGATAAGCAGGAAAAATGTTAACGGGGTCAAAGAATGCTAAGGCAAAACAGGAAGTTGAAAGAGATTTGTCAGTTTCTTCACTGAAACACCTAACTTAAAGGAAGTTGTTGATTAGGAGAAAAAATGTTTGAGAAGATAAAAGTGGCTTGAATTACTACTGAGCAAGAAATCCCACAGTGGTAACATGTTAATGAACATCAATTAATTCAAATCACCAGACTCACTCTGCCTTAAAGTACTCGACGACATCTAAAAGAATGAAAAAGACCAGTCCTAGATGGGTGATCTTAGCACAGCTGTACTGAGTAAATTTGTTATGTGTACTGACCCCAATTTAGCCAAGTGAAAGATGACTGTTGCATTGGGATATCTGAGCTCAATTTCTGATACCATCTGTAAAAAGGAGTCCTATTTAATTGTCCCTAAAATTTCAAAGACATCCTCTTATACAAGTCATTGGAAATTTAATAAAGTGAATTTGGACACCGCTGTCCCAGCTACAACCATGTAAGCTGTCTTTCCTGGGGCTTGCCTTGTTCAGCACATCTCAGTGTGCACACTGTTTTGTACTGAGGAGAGGTAAGGTAGAGATTTAAATGTTAATGTTGTCCTAGATGGTACTGAAAGTTTATTGACTTTTTGAATTTTCAGCCATATGGGAAATATTGAATTAAAGTCTTTAATTTTTTTTTAGAGAACCTCAGTATTACTGTCTTGATTAACAGCAGAAAGTCAGTCATCGTTATATAATCATGCTGTTTGGATACTAATATGGATTTTTTAAATCCTTGACTTTAATGCTGTACATTTTTACCATTCATATTAATATGTCTCTAGCAAATTACGTTCCCACTACTACATTTCATAGCTTGAAAAACCAAGAGATGTCAACTTAAGACAAAGCATAAATAATAGCTAGACAGAAATAATATAAAAATTGTACTATGAAAAAGGATGGCATATTAGCATGTCTATAAACATCAAAAAGTTAACCAAAAGTTGCTAGAATTAATAGAAGTGATTAGTGAGAACATCAAGTCAAAGTAATCCTTTGGGCAGTGAACAGAGACTTAGAAAGGAGACACATGCTATTAAAGTAGCAGAAGTTTTGCAAAAGTACACAGTATCAGAATGGAGAAGTCTGATTGATCAGTTAAAATAAAATGTTTTGTTCCTTAAGTTGCTGAAACAATAGATTTTAAATGTTTTAACTCTAAAAACAAAAGGCAAATTGTGTGGCCCAATTTAACTATTAAGCTATGCATACATCTGTCAAAACATCACAATGGACTCACTAAAAATATTTAACTACCGTTTGTTTAAAAAAATTGAAGGTAATGAGATACCTTGAGCAACTACACACAATATACTACCTCAAAGGAAATGAATCAATTCCTTAAAGAATATAAACCACAGCTCATACTATATGAAATAGATAATTGCATAACTATTAATTATTAAATTGAATACATAATTAAAATTCCCTCTCAAGAGTCTCTTGGGTCAAATGGTTCTATTGGAGAATATAAATTAACATTTAATGAAGACTCAATGCCAAATTTAAACAATCTCCTTTACAAAATAGAAGAGGAACATTTGCTCATTTATTGCATGAAACAAGTATTAGGTTAATATAAAAACTAGAACACCGTACAAATAAGAAAACCATAGGCTAGCAGTACTCATTAACATAAACACTAAGATCTTACCAAATTAGCAAGTAGAATCTAACAATATGTAAAAAGAAAATCATAAGCTCTATGATCAATAATGAAACCTCTTACATTGGGACACTAATGAAAATGTCATAATTCTATAACAATTTTTGCATTAAAAGCATATAACAAATATGAAAATGACCTTCATCACAAAAGTTCTGAAAGAAGTAACAAGAGGGACTCACGGATTTGACCATGAGTATCTACAGTGATCCTACTGAAATTTTTGCCTAGTTCAAGATCCAGATGTTTTTCATAAAAGTTATAAATTTCAAATTAAGATTTAAGATTGTACATTTTGAGTTGTTTTGCTACAGGCATGGGTCTTTGGTCAGAACTCCTCTCCATCACCTTTAGCTGTCTAATTTAGTATATCAGTTGAAAAAGGTACACTTTCTTTTTGGATTATTTTTTACCTTTGTAGAAAGATCAGTTGGAAATGTGTAATATGTGCAGTTCATTTATGATTTTTGTATCTTATATCATTAAATCAGTATATCCAATTTCAGGATGTGTGTGTGTGTGCACGCGCTCGTGTGCGTGTGTGTGTGTGTGTGTGTGCGTGTGTAAAACTGTTATAGTTCCTTGGGCAAGGCTGAAGTCTCCTGGGCTTTCCCCCATCCATGTTCCTACGTCTATTGGTGTTGTACTTATTCTGCTTCAGCCCTGTACCCAAAGAACTACAAGCACCTAAGGAATGTTGAACATGGAAGAAACAATTTTTCTTCAAACAAAAGCACACCAATTAGTTATCCAGTACCAATGATCAGCCCTGAAAACACCCATGCAAGTAATATTATACAGACTGACAGGTTGCACACACACACACATATATATATATAATATATATGTATTATATATATATATTATATATACACATATAGAACAATAACTAATGAAAAAAGAGAACATGAATTTGAAAAAGAGCAAGGAGGAGGTGTAAATGAGAGGGGTTGGGAGGAGGGAAGGGAAGGGAGAAATGGTGCAATTGTCTTACAATCTCAAAAAAAACATAAATGACATAACTAAAAATACTACTCATCAATATAGAGGCACAACATTGAATAAAACAGTGGAGATGATCTCAGGAACATATGTGCAATGATAAAGTACTAGCCCCTAAAGTTTATGTGTGATATGATTCTATTTATGATTCATAAATAATGATATCATGGAAATGGAGGCATGCTGGTTGTCAGGAAGGAAGAGGTGCCTTTCAGAGGAAAGAAGGAACTATAAAAACAAAAAGTGAAAGATTGTTGAATGAACCATGGTGCTCTCTATTTTGCCTAGATCAATAACAGCATTCTGCCTTAGCCATTCTACCATGCTTTTGCAAGCTGTAGCCAAACTTGTATGGAAAGACACTGACTGAGGTATGAACAAAATCTCTTGACATTATTTATCCTACAATTTCATGAAACACTACTATCATTTTAAATTAAAAGTATAAATAAAACACTAATTGAAGATGTCCAAGAATACTCAATAGTGTTTACCACTTGATTGATAATTTAGATAATAATGTTCTCCTTACACCTGGAATAACACTGAGTTAAAATCTTCACCAAACTTCTCCAGGGTGGAGGTATTATAAGGTGTTAAAAAAAAGAGAAGAGATATTTAAATGTCAAATTATGTTGCATAGCGTGTTAGCAATCTCTTCCCCAAAAGTCAATTTTAAAAAAGTCAAGCACATTCAGCATATATAGTAGATTTAATAACAATGTAATAAAAAAAACTTTATGAAAATTGGAAAGGGAAATAGGAAAGGCCCAGCAGAAAAGCAAAATAATAAAATGGAGAAGGAGGTCAGAAAATAAAATATTCCTTTCAGCTCTAGGACATAATATGGTACAGACTCATGCAGGCTCTGTGAATGGTGTCTCAGTCTCTGTGAGTTCATATGTGCTTCAATCATGTTGATTTAGAGCGCCCTGTTTGATGTCATCCATCTTCTCTAGTATTTACATTCTTTCTACCTCCTGTTTCACTGGGTTCCCTGATCCCTGAGAGGAGGGATTTGGTGGAGACATCCAGTTTATGGATGAGTGTCCCAAGATCTCTCACTCTCTGTGCATTGTCTGGCTGTGGGTCTCCTTTTTGTTCCCAACTGAGGCAGGAAGAGTAGGTATTCTCTGACGAGGGGTGAGCAAGGTACTGATCTATGAATATAGCAGAATATCTTTAGGAGTAATTTTTTTATTCTTAATTCTTAATTAGAACATTGTACTTTAGTATTTGTTTTTACCATAGACACCTGGGTTATCTAGTCTCAGGCTCTTGGTCATCTATGTAGTGTCAGGTATGGGCTCCATCTCATGGGATGGGCATAAAATCCAATTAGATATTGGTTGGTTATTCCCTCAAACTTTATTCCCCTATTGCACTAGTATATCTTACAGACAGGGCACCATTGTAGACCAAAGGGTTTGTGACTGGGTTGGTGTTTCCACTTTTGCTGTGGTAGCCTTCAGAGCATATTCAAAGTTTGTCTTCAAGGTCAGTTGACCATCAGTCCATGAGGACAAAGGGACAGAAGTGACAACAGAGATCCTTGAATGGCACATGAACAAGACAGAGACAGTTCTCTGCGAGACAGCTTCAGTGAAACTGCTCAGCTTTATTCCAGAATATAGGAATACATAGGATTGGGGAGTCTGGGGACAAACTCTGATTTGCATTAAGTGGCATGCTCCTATCACAAATCATTGTAGGTAGTAGCAGGGTTCTATAACAGAGCTCCTAGTATAAGCCTTAGTTATCAGATGTGCGGCAGGGGAGGCTTCTAGCAGGAAACTTTGCCAAGGGTCTTCTTAGACATAAATCAGGAATCCAGGCTTAGAGACAGCTGTCAGATAAGGTCAGTCCTCTGGGTCCAGGGATATTCTCCAAATAAGGGCAGGTAGAGAGCAGGCAATCTCACTAGAGATGGGGAGGGGAGAGTCCCCATGTTGCTGAGATTTGGAAATAAAGCTGCCATCCTTGATAGACTGCCACCTCTGACCAGCCAGCAAGGACTACCAAAAAGCATACCTTCCTATACCGAAGATAGTGGCAAGTAAGAGTGAAGACTCTATATAGGCATGAGCTTGCCTTATCCATCTTCAGTGAGTTTTTTATGTGTTGGTCTTTAGCAATAAGTCCTTGCCTTTAATTTGTGGGGAGCACTATAGTCTTGACAACAGTCTGCATTGTTTGAGGGTTCATATGGGATACCTTTGGCCAACAACTTAAATATAACACAATCCCAGTACTAGAAGCCTCAATTGGAAACAAGAGATGTACTGGATACAGCACATGTGGAGCTCTGTATTCTCATTATTTGGCAATTTTATTTAGATTGCTTTCATATATGTATATATTCAAGGAAATTTCTACTGTATTCCCATACTATCTCTCAAATGACCCTTAATTTTAAGTGTCTTCTCTGTACCCCCTATATTATGCCCCTCTTCTCTCTCATATCCCACTCGATTCTCCCATGTCAGTCACCCCGTCTTCCTCCCAAAACTATTAACTGATCTCAGTTGTAGTAATGTTTGTTTTATAAAGTTGTATATCCACGTATTTGGTGCATAGATAGTAAGAATTGCAGTGGCCTCCTGGACGTGGTGTGTGTGTGTGTGTGTGTGTATGATGAGTATGTAGTGTCCTTCCTTATCTCTTCTGATTGGCTTTTGCTTGAGTCTATTTTATCAGATACTAAAAAAGCTACACAAGCTTGCTTCTTAGGTTCATTCACTTGGAATATATTTTTCCATTCTTTTACCCTGAAGTAATATCCATACTTGATGTTGAGGTGTGTTTCATGGATGCAACAGAAGAATAGATCTTGCTTTGTTATCCACTCTAGAGGTCCATGTATTTTTATTGGTAAATTGTGACCACTGATGTTGAGAGATATCAATAAACAGTGTTGGTTATTTTGCTGTTGTGGGATGTGTGTGTACATGCATGCACGCACATGTGTGTGTGTGTGTGTGTGTGTGTGCTACAGTGCTGGGGATGAGAGTAGGGGATTGGATTTGGAGGAGAGTGAAGAGACAAAGCTCTCCTGTTTTCTTTGCTGGCCTACTTCTCTGGCAGGCTTGGTAGGCAGGCTTCTCTTGGCATACCTTGGTATGGTATGGAATGCCTGTTAGCATTTGGGGCTGGGATAACAGGATGAGTGGGGAGGAAGGTTGGAGGAGAATAAGTGCTTGATATGCTGGAGGAGATGGAGGCAGAGAGAAGGGGGGAGTTGCAATAGATACAGGAGCTGTAATACAGTCTTTTTAGAGTTGGGGTAAGACTAGGGGATTGAATAAAGAGGCAAGGAAGAAGTGAGGATCCGAAGTTAAGCTCCTTTCTTCCATGGCTGGAGAGGCCTGTTTTCAGAGTCACTGTTCTGTTGCTGTGAAGAGACATCATGACTAAGGTTTATAAAGGGAAGTATTTAATTGGTGACTCGCTTAAAATTTCAGAGGCTTAGTCTATTATCAACATGGCAAAGACCCTGGCACTGGAACAATAGCTGAGAGCTACATGCGGATCTGGAAAAAGAAAGAAAGACTTTGGGCTTGGCACAGGCTTGTGAAAGCCCAAATCCCATTCCTAGTTGAACACTTCCTCCAGGAAAGCCACACCTCTTAATCCTGTAATCCTTTCAAATAATGCCACTCCCTGCTGACTAAACATTCAAATATATGAGCCTGTGGGGGTTGTTCCTACTCAAACCAGTGTATCCATGCTTTCTCAGGGATTCTGAATAGAGGGGTGAAGTAAGGTTGGAGAGGAGGACTCCTGTACTCTATTGGAGATGGGGGTAGGGAGGAAAGACAGGCTGCAGCAGGTGGTCTGCCACAGAGCTGGAGATTGGGGGCACTGAATTTGGAGGAGAGGTGAGAGACATGAAGACCTATACTTAACCTGCCTTCTTTGCTGGTCATAGTGGTTGGGGGTTCCCAGAGAATGCCTGCTTGTGCTGAGTCTGATTGATCCCTTGGAGATGGGGGTAAAGAGAAAGGGGAGGCCACAACAAGGGTCTACTAATGAGCTAGTGATGAGGCTGGTAAACAGGAATTGGAGGAGAGGAGGGACAGGCGAAGATCTGCCCTTAGCCCACCTGTTTCCCTGGTCAGATTGGCCTGCTAGCTCCCAGAGAACACCTGTTAGAGTTGGGAGCTTGGATAAAGTGATGGGGGGTGAAAGGGAGGAGAGAAGCCAGAGCAAGCTCAATCCCAATGGATTTAGCAAGCTCTTTACTAGGAGCATGGTCAAAGCATCTGGAAGTATATGAGGAGAGTAAAGGTACTAGATGTACAGAAAATGTGTGCATGCATCCCAGACGAAAAACGCTTCCCCTAAATGGACTATCTATTTGTAGACGTTGTCAGCTAATTATAGCCTCCAGTAGAATACAAGTTCAGAAGAGAAGAAACATGGTTCTGACAGCGTGGAACTCTTCTTGCGATGGTGGTAGGATTCAGTGAGGTACCAACCATAAGTAGCCTATGGGCCTGAAAGCTATTCGTACATATCTCAGGGGCAATCAGCCATCTTATCACAGAGAAGGGCCCAGGTCTAGTGGTTGGAAGGCTGATAAGAAAATGGTGGCAGCATAAAGTAACGCATGGACCTAGGTAAGAAATGCAGGACTGGCTCTCAGGGCCAGGACTAGGGTGATGTGAATGGCACGGTCATGCTAGTTTGGAGATGATGCTTTTTATTTGACCTTTTGAAAATTTCAGTCAGCATGTACCTCTGTGCCTTAATTTTTACCTTTAACGTACATTATTAAAATTTGTTTCCTTGGAATGTTGAGTTTGATCATGAGGTTTATGGCCTTGAAGAGCCCCCAACATCACCTAACAAAGGGGTGTGAGGGATGCATGTGTCAATAGAAAGACATTAGAAAAAGAGACTGGGGCTTTTTCTTCCATCTGGTTTGTTCTATTCCAACTTGGTTGCTTTTGTTTTCTTTTGACTTATTTTATTATTATTCTTTGAATGTCTGCTTGTTGTCTAAGAGAGACAGACAGGGTGTAGATCTGGATAGAAGGGCAGGCAGAGAGGAACTAGAAGTTGAGGAAATGGAAACTACAATCAAGATATATTTTATGAAAAAAAAACTATTTTCAATATAAAAAATAGAGGCTAGAGAAATGGCTCAGAAAGTAAAGATCTTGCCACACAACCGTGGATCTGAGTTCCATCCCCAGCAGCCATGGAAAAGCTGGCTACAATTGCAAGTGCCTATACCCCAGCACTGGGGAGGTGGAGACAGGAGGGTTTCTGTGACTTTTTACCCAACAAGTCTAGCTGAATCCATGAACTTCTGGTTAAGGGAGAGGCTGTCTCAAAAAGTAATGCAGAAAAGCTATTGAGAAAGACACCAGATGAGAACCTTTGGCCTCTACACAAACACATATGCTCATATATATGGGGTAGGGGGAGAAGGAGAGAAAGATCTTGGAGAAAAGGAAACCTAAGGAAGCCAATGATATTGGCCTAAACATTTGTGAAGAGAAGATCCCGAGAGGACTTAGGCTAGGTAGAATTCCTGCCTGCAGGAGCAAATTCCCCTTCTTTTTTCATGAAGACAGTAGTAAAGATTACCACTAAATGAGTATTGATACAATATCGAGACTTAGGGTAGAAATCTTATTGAAATCACTATTAATAATGTTTACTTTTCTGTTAAACACATGTTAATAACTCTCAGTTGCACACATAAAGACATTTAACGTTTCACAGTTAAGCATTTTTTCCAGGGCTAGATAGTTAGTAAGTGGTGGAGTGTAGTTGGAGCTCAAGTCTATCTAAATTCAAACCATATAGCCTTAATTTCTTCCTCATAAAGCAAGAGGATGTCGAGAGACCCCACAACAGAAGTTTCAAAATATCTATGCTGAAATGTATTGACTCCATGTTTTCCTTCTTACCGTATCCTTTCTCCTTCTTGGAGTACACACAGCTTGTATTCCTAACCATAAGAAAAGACTAAAGTTTGTCTGAAGTTCAGTAATTGACAGGTTGCGCATGTTCCTAAAGTCAGGGGACAATCGTTTTCCCCAAACAGGGAAACACATTCAGAACCTGAGGAGAACTTAGGACAAATATAAATAAACACCTGTTCTTTGCCCATTTCAGTCACAAAAATAAAGCATTCAGTGTAATCTTCATCCAGACACAATGCTTCCCCGGGTGTCAAAGGCCCCTGAGGGTCAAGGAGTTCATCTCACCAGGCATGACTAGAAGAATGAGTACTAGAAAGTGAGAATAAGTGATGGTCACAAGCATGTTTTATTTTACCTCCTGTGTATCTCACATGTGTGGGCATAACAATATTGCTCACTGAAAGCCAAATGAGCTCCAGCAAGGTTGGCACATGAGATCCCATGAGGCTAGCCAAATGAGGTCCATAACTCATCATGGTCCCCAGAAACAATGTTCTTTACTTCGCTCTTCAGCCTGCAGCCTTAACGGAGTGCTTCAGAAGTGTGAAAAATTCTGAAGAAAGCTCTCAAAGATCGTATCCCTAGAGTGCCGAAGGGAACTATTCTGAAAGTGTTTTTGTCAGAAACACCAAGGTAACAGTAGCAATTGGTGTCAGAGGTGGGTTTCGTTTTGGAGTTGTCAGGATTTATATTAGTCATGATGTTAATTATTAAATAAAAAGAGCCAGACACCCTACAGTGGAAAAGCTAGGGAATACGGCCTTTGGGTTGTATCTGTCTGTAACATTTATTTATAAAATAACCCCACTAAGATGTGAACCACACATGATTCTTTGTGTTAGTAATGAATTATAAGAACCTAATAAATGTTCATTATGATAAAAACGATATCTGTGTTTAAACTTCTAAAGAGCAAACATGCTTTTTAAATTAAAAGCTAGACTGGGTTCTGTGTAATTTGCCTAAATCTTACTAAAAGATTATTATCCATGCTGACAAGCCACTTCTCTTTTCAAAAGGAAAGCTTAGAAGTGAAGGATTTCCTTCTTGCTCTAGGGCAAAGGAGTTGGGGAAAGATAAGCAAAAAGTATGAGCCACTGTGCACCATGGTGTAGCACTTAATTCTGCCCTTACCTGTCCCTACCCCAAACAAATGCAAAGTGGCAGAAGTGTCAATAAAATTAAAAGCAAGCATGTAATGTGCTATTCTAGGGCCAAAAATGTATTCGGATACTATTCTGAGTAAGCCCATGTTCGTGTATGAAGCGCTGGAGAGAATTCGAGCCAGAGAAAGGCCGCTGCAAAGAAAATTCTACTGTAGTCATAATCCAAAGGCACAGCCAACAAGGGACCCTATGTAGGAAAATCACACCCTAACAGAAGTACGTTAACCCAAAGTACTCCCATTGTCACCACTGCAAACGGCAATGCTTGGAGTGGGCAGCATGCATTCAGCTGAGCTGTGTGCTTTGACCTTGGGCACACTGAGAGAAAACTACAGTTCTCAGAATAAGCAGAGCTTTTTAAAACCAAATAGTTCTATTTTAGAAGCATGTTGAGCCACATAATCTAAGCCTGGCAGGCAGAACAAAAAAGCAGGGTCACTTTCTTCGAATCAGTGTGGGAACATTACGCTTCTTTCAAAATTATCAATAATGCTCACCTTAACATTGTACTTTCAGTCAATTTTGTCCAGGGTAGCTTGTGCTGGCCTTGCATCTCTGCTTCAAGTCTTGCGCTAGGTCTGTTCTATTGCCTAGTATTATGTAGCAGCCTTCCTAGGTTGCTTGAGAAGCCAGATCATGCCAGGCCTTCCTCTGAATAGCCTGAGGCAGATAAGAAGTAGGGACAAGGGAGCAGACAAATTCATGTGAAACAAACTAGAGATGATCAAGATAAAAAAGAAAATTGACATTTGACATATGTTACTCAACATACCACATATTTTTTGTCTTAGCAATATTTCTGTTTGATATGGAATAAGGCAGAATTTTCAATCCATCTTTTTATCTAGAGAAACAGAAAAGCAGGAAAGAACACAGCACAGTGACGGAGCTTCAAAAACAAATAAACAACAGTTAATGAAAAGAGAGGCCATGAATTTGAAAGAGAGCAAAGAGGTATCTGTGTAGGACCCAGCCATGATAAGGTCAATGGAAGCCTGAGACTCAGTTTTTTCTAAGGCAATGCCTGGTTCCAAGAGAGGCCACAAACTGGGACCACCCAGGCACCACCCAGGAACAGACCATCCAAAGAAAATTTTTAACATTTTAACTATTGTAGATAGTTCACCTGCCAGTACACACCCATCGCTTTTCACCAGGACACCCCTAGACAAATGTCAGCCAATCAGGGGTCCTCACCCCCACCTTTGCTACTATAAAACCCAACCCTAACTGGGCTCGGGGCTCTCTGATCATTCTAATACGTTGGACACACGGGGAGTCTAAGTTTGCAAACTTGTGTAGAATAAAGGCTCTTTGGTTTTACACATGGGACTCGGTCTCCTTGTTGGTTTTTAGGGGACCTTGCGGATCTGGGCATAAAATATGGAAGGGCTTGGAGGGATGATGTAATTATATTATAATCTCAAAAGTAAAATACATAATAAAAAGTTAAAATGCAAATCATACTCTAGAAGAATTCTTGTAAGTGGTTGTACAAAGGACATTTTTGAGAGGCCACAATAAAGACATTATAAAGAGGATAAACAATAGAAAGCCTTCAGAAGAAACTTAGGTAGAATTCACTAGCATTCTCCAGAATATCCTAACTTTTTCTTTTTCATCACTGAGCATAGAGGACACAAGGTCTTCATGCTCACAGATTAGGAAAACCAGAGCTGTTAAACTCACTGACTTTTTCCCTTCTGCAGAAGGTTTTTATACCTGTTTCTACCCAAAAAGCTGGGATTGAATATAATTAATAACCTGGTGATCTTTGCTACCTATAGGGATAGGCCTCACCTAAATACTCCAGGCTATTCTGTTTATACCAGACTCTTTACAGATGTTTCTCAATCATGAGAACCCATTCTTAAGAAAGAGGTCTCAGGCTGGAGAGATGGCTCAGAGGTTAAGAGCATTGCCTACTCTTCCAAAGGTC
>LOJH01054517.1:0-12012 GCA_001685095.1 Ellobius talpinus
TGGTTTTTTGAGACAGGGTTTCTCTGTAGCTTTTGGAGCCTGTCCTGGAACTAGCTCTTGTAGACCAGGCTGTCCTTGAACTCATAGAGATCCACCTGTCTCTGCCTTCCAAGTGCTGGGATTAAAGGTGTGCGCCACCACCGCCAGGCCTCCCTCTCATTTCTACCCCCACATTGCATCCTACATATTGGAGTGGGGAGGGATCCGTCAATACCAATTGTGTGATCCTATCCTATAACCTTATTGATAAACCTTGGTTTACTTATCTACATTTCATTGAAACCTTAAGTTTTCACAAAGCAGAAAATATGCCCTGACCACAGTAGAAACTAAAATTTAACATCAAATACAAAATATATTTATCTGACTCCTCTCTATCCATCCTACCACAAAGAAGACATGAGAAGATTCAGAACACTTAAAACCAAGAAAAAAAATTCACTGAAATAATAAATTCTTTAAAAGCAAACAGCAAAACCTGGATTGCTAGCACCATCATCTTTGAGGTTACATCCAATGTGGTTTTAAGAACACTGTTGCATAAAGAATTATATTTAATATGCTTCCTAAAACTTATAAGTTGCCAACAGTTCACATCACTAAATGTGTAGTGTACACTGTGTCTTGGTGGAAAGGAACTTTTCTGCTCATTTGGAGAACTCGGTCAGTCTAGTGACTGGATGCATGAATGGGTTATTACCAGCCCTACACACGTTCAAAGCCTTCAAATGCACACTGCCTTTATAATAAATCCCTTTCCTCTTTCTAAGGAGCTCAACAGACAGCTGCTATCAAATACAGGGTCTGATGGATTGGTATGCCTAATAAGTTATAATAGTAAAACTTTAATTAACTCAGCTTTACAATTAGGAATGTTAAAAAAGGACTGCTGCCATTTAATTTTTAAGAAATGTTTGGGAATAATTTAAGGAATACTTTCTGTTCAAAATTAAAAATTGGTTTTAATTGTTATACCTAATTATAGGTTTTTTAGTTATGCAGTTTGTATTATAAATAAATATAGATCCAGCACAAGGAAAAGAAAAAATAGGAAAATATTTACATTTTAAAGTACAGTGAATTAATTTAATGTACAAAGCCAATAGAATAATTGTTACTTTTGCCAGATGGTATTTTACATTTTGATAAAAAGATATATTCTTAATCATATATGTCAAGGAAAAGCGACCATATGTTGTTAAACACTTCCAATTTGTCATTTACTTTAAAAGGCACTTACTGATATTGCCACGATTTTTTTGATGATGTGTTATAAGTATTCTTGATGTCAATTAAATTTAATCTTTCCAAGTAAATTTTTTTTAGTTCTCTTCAACTGTTTGAGCAAATAATTCAATGAAGAATTGTCTTAACATCTAAGAAAAAAGACATTCTATAGGTGACAATTCAAGTTACCAGTGGGTAAGACTTTCTCTGCTTGCAAGAGCCTCTGGAACTTTATTTCTTGTGTTCTAGGAAAACAAACAGAATGTACAGAGTAACTCAAATGATTCATATTTACTTGCCTTACATGGAGGAACCCAGGATAATCTAAAGATTATTTTTTAAAAGCGGTGATTATATTACAAAATAATTTTCCAATTTATAAAAAGATTTTTATTGAAAAAGGTGTTGCAGATAACACAGAAAATAACACTTAACCTACCCGAAGCAGCATTAGGCACCTGGTATTAGGTAATTATTAAAGCAAACATTTTCTGGGCCTTCCTCCCCTGTCATCCTTTTTCCCTGTCTTTTCTCATCCTATAGGACTCTATGGAAAGTTTCTTTGGGGAGCAGGGTATTAGCTACATGTATGTGCAAGTTTCTGTTGTCTGTGTATATATAAACTTCAGGAATTTTCATTGTATTATTGCTCAATCACTATCTATTTTTCAGTTGATGGATATTTGAGTAATTTTCTATTACTTGCTACTATGAGCTTCTGTGAATGTTCTAAGTGTTCTCTATTGCATCTCATCAAAAGGGCTTATGAATATACCTATATCAGTAAAACTGATAGATTGTAATATATGTTATATGAATTTTATTATTATAAATATATTATAAACATATACATATATTAATATTTATTATATAAATGCATGTTTATAAATATATAATATATAATACATACATATGTGCCAGGCCTCCTTAGCCTTATTCTCCAGGGAAAGGCGAGTGCGCTATCTGCCCCTTCCACAGCCCCACAATGCAGGACAAGCAGACCCAATAGGGAGTCAAGTCAAAGCAGGAACTCAATTTATTACTGTGAGCATCAGCTTATATAGGTTAAGTGACATCGTGTGATGTGGGTGTACCTCCAGCCAATGAGAGACAGCCAAGCCCTCCCTCTGGCTGGAGGGGTGTCTACCTAGAGTTTGCTGTCTCATCCTCACTCGGTAGCTTTGAGACTATCCTTCAAACTCAAGCCAGACTTTTCTCTGTCCTACAGGCCTCGAGGTACAGGCCCTGAGATAATTTTTGGCTCAACATATATGCACATATATCTGTGGTAGTCTGAATAAAAATGGCCATCATAGACCTATAGGCATTGGCACTATTAGGAGGTATGGCATTATTGGGGTAGTCATGGCCTTATTGGAGGAAATATGTCACTGAAAACAGGGTTTTGAGGTCTCAGAAGCTTAAGCCAGGCCTAGTGGCTCAGTTTTTCCTCCTGCTGCCTGTGGATCAAGATATAAAACTCTCATCTCCTTCTCCAGAACCACATCTGCCTGTGAGCTTCCATGCTTCCCATCATGATGATAATGCACTAAACCTCTGAAACTGTAAGCCAGCCCCAATTAAATGTTTTCTTTTATAAGAGTTGCCGTGGTCAGCCGGGTGGTGGTGGCACATGCCTTTAATCTCAGCACTCGGGAGGTAGAGGCAGGAGGATCTCTGTGAGTTCGAGGCCAGCCTAGTCTACAAGAGCTGGTTCCAGGGCAGGTAACAAAGTGACACAGAGAAACCCTATCTTAAAAAACCAAAAAAAAAGAGATGTGGTTATGTTGTCTCTTTACAACAATAGAAACCCTAAGACAATATATAATATACTATTATATATTATCGATATATAATTTTAGTAGATATATCAAATTTATGCTGAGTATATTTATTTATGCATATATTAGAAAATATGTAAATAACATATCAGACCTATGATTTCATGGTCATTATCAAAGGCAGTGCTCAATTAGTTTTAAAAGCACCTAATTTTAAAGAAAGCAATAATACAGGGATTTAAAAATGTTTAAAAAATGTGGTAATGTTTCATACATAACCAAAATTTAGGAAATACTGAACAATGATTTTGAGTGTAACCAGATCAGAGTTCTTAATTTGACTCAATCATTGCCAATTCATGTAAATTAGAGCAAGTTATTTGCCTGGCTGAACTGATTTATACATTAGTTGCTTTGTTAAACTTTGTTATAGCAAAGACCGAAACGGTAATGGCTTAAATAAATTATAGGATTTCTACCTTTTACATATGAAAGTCTAAAATTCAAGATGGTGAGGATCAGAGTATTACTGTTTGCCTGACATATTTTTCATCCTTTTTGTCTTTCCATATAAGATTTACCTCTTATGTATGGAACATATTTGGGACATTTTAAAAAGTCCATTTCCCCAATTTCTGCTTTATACCTGAATCTTTCTTCCATTTAAATTTGCTTTATATTTAATGTAGTTACCAATAGGCAGGATTTACATTTGTTATTTTGCTATCTCGCTTTCCTCCCTCTCTCTCCTCCTGCACCCCTCCCTCTCTTCCCAGTTTTTTCTTGGGGCAAGGGTCCAAAAAAGGATTTCTCTGTGTTTTCCTGACTATCCTGGAATTCACTCTGTAGGCCGATCTCGCCTTGATCTCATAAAGATCTGCCTGCCTCTGCCTCCCAAGAACTGGAATTAAAGGCATTGGCCACTCCCGCAGGGCTTCCTTCCTAATTTTTAATAAGTCCTTAATGCACATATTTTTGCAACAGACAAGAAGCTTTAAGTAGAGTTATTTATAATTTTAAAGTTTTTTTTAAATATAAGTGTTTTGACTGCATATATATCTGTGCCCTGCATGTGTGCCTAGCACCCAAGAAGGCTAGAAGAGGGCATCAGACTCCCTGAGACTGGAATTCAGATGATTGGGAGCCATCATAGGGGTGCTGGGTCCACTGACAGGGTAGCCAGTGCTGTTAATCACTGAGTCATTAAAGAGAACATTCTTTAAATATCCTTGTGGCCGGAGGATTTTCTGCATCCTGCCCAGTCTCATAGCAGCTTATAAAATACTCACTCAGAGCCTTCATATTAATTATAACTATTTGGATGATAGCTCATGCTTATTACTGCCTAGCTTTTACATTTAAATTAACCCATTTCTATTAATCTGTGTATCGCCACATGGCCCATGACTTGCTGTAGATGCTCTAACATCTTTCTCCTCCAGTGCCTGCTGGTGTATTTCTTGATTCTACTGTATTCTTTCTCCCTGTATTCAGTTTGGCTTTTCCACCTAGCTATATTCTGCCCTTCCATAGGCCAAAGCAGCTTTATTCATCAACTGATAAAAGCAACACATATTAACAGCATACAGAAGGACATCCCACATCATTTCCCCTTTTCTGTCTAATTAAAAAGGTTTTAACTTTAACATTGTAAAATTACATATAACAAAACAGGTATAAAGCAAGAATTACAGTTATAATATTTAGTCTATTTGTATTTGGCAAATTTAAATAAAATATTCTATCATCTATCCTATCTTTCTGTCTAAAGTTTTATATCTAACTTATATTTTTTAACATAACTGAAGAAAACTATAATTATAGCTATCTAGTCTTTAACTTCATCAAAGACCCCAGAAGGATATATTACCTGAGTAAACAGGAAGTGCATTACAAGCAACTTCCAAAATTCTAGAAATGACTGAGACATTGGACTGACTGAATGAACAGTTATCCAAATTTCTTTTGCAACATTGGAGCATCCATCTTCAGCCTATAGGCCTAAAATGTTTGATAGACTTCTCAGTGAAGCAGTTAATTTGAAGCACTGTTTAGCCTATTTTGGTAAATTCATCAGTCACTTTCTTCTTTGTCCTGTAGAATTTCTGGCAGACTCTTTCACCAAACAGGAACCCTGAAGGACTATCCCATCTTGTTTAGTTCAACAGTCATTTTCATGTGGGTCCTGCAAGTCCACTTTATACAGTGTACTGTCAATCAGTCTAGGCAAGAGCAGTTTGTTGGCCAAATGGCTAGCCTTGCCACATTGAAAGCATACTACATAATGACATAATGAGTTTCTTCAATGCTCATCATCCCCTTTGAAGTAATTGGTGCTGCCAGAAGCACTCAATATATATGAGGTTACCCTACAATGGGGGGCAGTACCCCAATTTGACACCACATGCTAGTATACAAAACCCAGAGCCAGCCATTTACTACTTCATTTTGAGTTACTGGCCAGTAGAGTCAACTCCCAAGTTTATAGGTTATTGCTGATACTCTGGGCTATGCCCCAGAACCTGATGGTCTGATACTATTTCTGACTCAAAGAACACAGAGAAACCAAGCTGGTGCTCACCTGGAAGCTCCATACCTATTGGCTAACTTTCACAGTGCTGGAAGGTGCAATGCATGACACCAGAGGAGAAAAATAATCGTCTGTCTCACCCAGCTCTGAAACCTTGCATACTCCAAATATAATTGGCCCAACAAGACATGCCCACTGATGCAATAGTGGCACAAATGTCATGAGAGTCATCAACACCTTCTGACTGTATCTAAGGTCTGCTCCATGAGATGGAACCAATATTTAGCACTGTTAAAGGGTCCAAGACCTGAGGCTAGATAGGCCATAGGCCTTAAGAAAGAACTCAACACTGTTATTCTGCTAAATGGATATTTAAAATTAAAATTACTCTTAGTAACATTTCTACACTAGATCAGAGCATATCTCACCTCTTATCAGAGAATCTTCTTGTGTAGATGCCAGTTAACACACAGTCTCTCAGTGGGTCAATGTGCAGAGAATAGGAGACAGTTGATTGTTCAGCCCTAAGTCAAACATTCATATCCCACCCCTTCCTCCAAGGCTCAGGGATCTTTTCAGAAGATGTATGAACTAGAGGTGGTGGATAACATCAAGGAAACAATGTTTTCTAGGCACAGCAGGGCAGTTGCACCTATGAACTCATAGGGATGAGACAGCATGTACAAGATCTAAGCAAGCTCAAGCCACCCAGAATCCAGCATAGAGGTGAGATGGTAGGTACCAAATCCCACCATTAGCTGAGGAGCTATTAATAGCTGCAGGGAGTGGAAGGCTTGGTTCTCTTTACTCTCTTTAATTATGAGATCCTTGTATGTTCAGCCATAATCCCAGGACAAGTTGGGCAACACCAACTAGACTAGATGGGGAACAGTGGTTCCAAGCTGGGTCAGAAGACGGGCAAAGTTTGACATGGGGATGAGTTGGGCGAGTGAGTATGTTTCATCAATATGTAAACATTTTATATGTATGTCAGTATATGCTGTATGCACAGTGTTCTCTGGAGGACAGAAGAGGTCACTGGATCCTCTGGAGGTAGAGTTACAAGCAGTTGTGTGTGAGCGGCTCATTGTGGATGGTGGAAAATGAATTAGGATCTTAGTTGTTGAGCCAGTTCTCCAGTCCCTGAAATATCTATTATTTTCAGACAGGGGCTTTCTATGTCGACCAGGTCTTAATTTTTTGTTTTTAGATTTATTTTAAATTATGTGTGTGTGTGTGTCTGCATATGGATATGTACCCATGGGTGGTGCACTCAAAGGTCAGAGAGGTCAAGTCTTTGGAGCTGGACTTTCAAGTTATAATGAGTGCATCCAGGGTGTTGGAAAACGAACTTGGCTCCTCTGTAGCTGTAGTGCTGCAAACTGTTAATCACTGAGCTATCTCTCCAGGCCCAGTAACTCTTCATTCTTAGTCTTTCTTTCTTGTGAGTTTCACTAAAGGGGTACAATTCCGTAATCTGGTCTTTTCCTTCATCCAATAGTTCCATCGTGATATTTGATTTACTAATACGTTGTCTTTTGTTGTTGTTGTTGTTAAGAAATGCTTTAAAGATGAATCTCAGGATATTTGAGAAAGTGAGAGCAATCCATATACACGGTGAGTGACCTAAATGTAGATGATGTGCTAGAAACTGTCAATATCTCTTTATCTCTTGGGTAACATTGCTTTTTGAGTATCTAACAGAGCAAAGATGAAAAGATCGTTTATTGTTAATTAGTATTTTTTTCAATACTGTAAACAGCTGAACTTAAAGAGGCAGGAACACTGGGAAAACGTCAATTTCCTGGAGATCTCTAATCCTTTTTAGGCAGTGAAGGCAAGAAGGGGTAAACTGAGACACGGAAAAAGCCTGTTTATAGCACCCTTGGCTTCTCGAAGTGACCAATGTAAGTTTAATTCAAGTTTTTACTTTTTGAGGAGGGCCGCGATGGCGAAGGACAGAGCCAAGGAGACAACGGCAAAGAGCAGAACCAAGGAGATGCAGAGCCCCTTAAAGTTAAACCCATCAAGTTTCCAAACCTGAGAGGCGTGGAGTTCGCTCGGCGCCCAGAGAAAAACAAGAGGGCGGAGCCGCCCGCCTGACTTCCGCCTCCCGGGGCCTGGGCGAGCGGCGGTCCGCGCGTGCGCCGTGCGCTCCCCTCCCCCCAGCCCGCTCCACTCCCCGGCGGTCTCCAATTGGCGGTGCGGGAAAGGAAGCCGAAGGGAGCCGGGAACCCGGAAGTACTTGTCGGCAGAGGCCTGGGCGACTCTTTTGAATGGAATCGGGCTGATTCATCGCCGGTTCTCGGAGCCAGGTCCTTGTTGAGTGTGAGGCGCTGCTCTCGCCGCCGGGTTGCCGCAAGGCCAGGTAAGGTGCAGACCGCGACCTCCCTGCTGACGGCCTCAGCCGAACCCCGAGGCGGGCCCGGGAAGGTCCGGGAGCCAGCCGCGCTAGGCCTCCCTAAGCCCCGGGCTTTCCTGAGTCACGTTGCCTGGCCAGGTTGCCCGTGGAGTCCGGGGCCTGATGAGGAGCACCGGCCCCCTTGGTTCTCGCTTCCTATATCTCCGGGTCTCTGGCAGAGTCTGGTTTGGATGTCATCTCCTTGCAAACATTTCTGCGTCCCTCTAGCTTGGGAGCCTTTTCCCCATCAAGTAGCAGAACCCTGTTTATGGCCTGTTTGTGTTCGTCTTCAGCCCTCCCGTGTTGAAAAACTTGTATACAGTCTGAGGAAGCAAAGGAGAGAGGGTGGGCTGAGCTAGTTTCAAGAGAGTGCATGCTTTCTTCATCGTTTGTACCTTCAGAGAGGCATTGCTTTTAATCCTGAATATTTTTAAAATAAAGTTTGGTTATTCCTGCCGTGCCATTGCTTGCAGTATTTGCTCCATTTGGGTGCTGGTCTGTGGGTTGGTTACAATTCTTTTTTTTGAGTAAAGTAGAAACCAACTACTGCTGCTGTGGGTTATTGGAACTCTGTTTTTCTGTGAATCGAGCTCGTTGTCAAAAGAATAACGTCAACATTTCAAAAGTCTTAAGAAATTTTGTGATCGTTTGTTTACTTATTACTTTATTTAGAGACAAAGTCTCTATATTTTTGTTTCATCTAGAACTAATTATGTACACCATGCTGGCTTGCCTCAGTTTCCCAAATGCTGCAATTACAAGCTTGTAATCCCACCTTAACACAGAGCGGAAAAAAAATTGGAACTAAAATGACAACCAAGTTCCATTTTGTGGTGAACACTTTTAATCCCCGCCCTCTGGAGGCAGAGGCAAGTTTATCTTTTTTAGTTCAAGGCCAGCCTGGACAAAATGAGTTCCTGGTCATCAGGGCTGGCTACACAGTGAGGCACTGTCTCACGATAAAAAAATAAAAACCCAAACATTAATAAACATTTGCCATAAAAGGCTTTAAAATTAGCAAAGAAATACAGTTCTAGTGTGATCAGCCCTAGCTCTCGGAGGAAAAGGTGGGGGAATGGCCGGAAGTTTGGGGCATCCTTGTTTGTGTAAACTGGTTACAGGCAGTCCGGGATAAAGGGAAAGACCTTGTTCTGTAACTTCAGATAAAAGCATATGTAGTGAGTTTGTGTGTGTGTGTGTGTGTGGTGGTGGTGTTTTGTTGTTGTTTGTTTGTTTTTGAGATGGCATCTCCCCACACAACCCAGGCTAACCTCTAACGGCTGTGATCCCCTGCCTCAGCCTCCCCAGTGCTGACATTCTAGACTGTGCCTCAACACCGATCCCTTGTACTGCTGCAAGCACAATGTAAGTAAAGCAACAAGACAAGCGTTTCCCTATGTTGAAAACAGAAACGGCGCCAGAGTGTCAGGGAAGATAATTACTGTAAGGGTGGCCTTCTTGCCTGTTAGCTCACAAAGTGGTTCATTTTTAATATTGGAATTGTGGGCCTAGATTTGGGGCCTAGAGAGATAGCTCAGTGGTTAAGAGTATACAGCAGCGTACACCTTTAATCCCAGCACTCAGGAGGAGGCAGAGGCAGGCAGATCTCTGAGTCAGAGGCCAGACTGGTATACAGAACGAGTTCCAAGACAATCAAGACTACACAGAGAAGAAACCTTGCCTCAACAAAATGAAACAAAACCCAAAAAAGACCACTTACTGCAATTGCAGAGGACCCAGGTTCTATTCCCAGCACCATATCCAGTGGCTCACAGCGGATTGTAACTCTAGCTCTGCAGGTGTGTTCAGGCATCTTACAGACGTGCAGATACCCACCCACCTACACGGACAAAATTAAAAATAATACAAATAATCTGGCTTAAAGTGCACAGGTCGTATATGTACAGATATTAAGATGTAGAGTGGTTCATAATTAACTGTAGTTTAGGTATACTTGGTGAAAACTGAAAGTTGTTTTGAATTTGTCTAAAATAAAATTAAATCTTGTCAAAAGAAAAAAATTTGAAGTCATGATCTTTTATTTTAGTCTCACCTATTGGGTTTGTGACATCCATCCCAGCCTCACCTCCTGAGATCTTTGGTAATAATGCATCGCTATTCTAGTTAAAAAGCTGGATTTTGACCACAGTGACTGGATTCATTGTCTTTTTAGACTCGCCATATAAACCTTAAATTAGTATAGTATGTAGATTGAGAATCTCTCATTTGAAAATCAGTAAGAAGCAGCAGTTGTGCCTTCTTGGTTTTCATATTCCAGCAGTGTTTTGATATTCAGGGTCTGCCTGGGAAGGCCGTACCTGCTTAATGAGGTACGCACGCCAGGTCTGCTGGTGATGTGCTGTCTGTAGTCTTGCCGTGATACCTTGTTATCCTCATCTGTCAGATGAAAGCATTGGGTTGAATGATCTTTATCAGTTTTAAGAGAGCTGTAGCAGTGAAAGCATTTGTTGAGTTCCCAGGATATTCCTTCCAGGCTCTGTTTTAGACCCTTTTGCTCTATTGTGACAGCAGACTTGGCAAGGTTACATATTTTGTAGATGAACTTTAGTGTCTAATTCTAGAAGAAAGTAACTTGTTCTACATCATATAGTAGGTAGATGGTGAAATCTGGATTCAGATGTGAGTTGATTGGTTCTAGAGCCATTCTTAACTCTGTATTTTCCTATTGCATATTTAAATTTTAAGCGCACAAGGTAGTACTTTGCAAATGTTTTGTTTAAATGTTATAATTAGTGACATTGCAGTAGATAGCTATATTTCTTCTAAGACTAAATTCTTAGTTTTTAAGTGGGAGTTGGAGTGGAATCTTGTTTTCTAACTTTTAAAATGTTGGTTCACTGAAAGAAAGAGAAAGAGACAGACAGACAGGTTTGGAGGACAGGAGAAAGAGTCTGGACAGCCTGCAGCATTCAGTCTACTGACTGCCAAGAATCCCACGACTGTAGACCATGTGGGTTTGGTGCTCAGACTAATCATCAGGCTAGGCAATCATCAGGCTAGGCAGCAAGCTCTTTCCTGTACAGCCACCGGGCTGGTGGCTCCCAATCTTCCTTTAAAGTTTTGTAGTTTCAGTGAGTACTCAGGATGTAGGATTGCTGCAGGTATGCAGCCAGCTTGGGTCACATGTTGAGACCCTGAATTGAAAATCAAAAGGTGGAAAAATTCTTTTTAAAGAATTAAATTTAATTTTTACTCTTTCTGATTCTGATTCTACTGGAACAAAGTAAGGAAGAAGTTCCTACCTTCCACAGATTGGAGAATAGAGAATTGAAGCTGTAGAAATCTAGTGAGATCACAAATCTGAAGTAGTTCAAAAGGATTTACTATTAGTTTGAGAACGTTTTGTACACAGGAATGGGAAGTGAGCAGTGAAGTAGGAGATGATGATAAGCCTGAATGACTAAACACTTTGTGATTTTGTATGAAGGATATGTGTTTTTGGTTATGTTAGGATCCCTAGGAAAAGTTTGAAAGGTTGAAAACTCCAAATTAATACAACTGTGAAGATGCTGCTTTTTAGGTAGTTGTGGTTTCATACCTGTAAGAATTTGAGAACTGATTTAAAGTTGGCATGCACATGCTCTAAAATTACTGCATTTTAGTCATGACACTGCCCCGAGAGCTTAAGTGGTGAGTCACATTTCAAGTAGATGCTTGTTTTGTACACTTTCCTATAAGGGTTCTAGATGTCACTGTGTGTATGTGTGTTATACATGTATGCAAAACACTTCATGTTGTGGTAATAAACGTGTTAGTGAAGTTACATTTTGGGGTGGAGAGAGGGGCCTCAGTGCTTAACAGCACTTGTTCTTGCACAGGAGTCAGGTTTGGCCCCCAGCTCCCACATGGCTGCTCACAACCATTTGTAACTCTAGCTCTAGGGGATCTGGGGAACCAGGCATTTATATGGTGCACATAGATGCATTCAGGCAAAACACACACATAAAAATAAAGTAAATTGAAGAAAATATCAAAGTGAATCTTGTAGTGATAAGGGAGCGGGCCTGCTTTTCGTCCGGCCCAGCTCCTGCACGGCTAGCTTATACCCCGAA
>LOJH01054518.1:445-12457 GCA_001685095.1 Ellobius talpinus
GAAATTGGTCATCAAAATTACAAATAATCCAATTAAAAATGGGGTACAGAACAAAGCAGAGAATTTTTAACAGAAGAATCTCAAATAGGAAATTTTCAACATCCTTTGCCATTAGATAATGCAAATCAAAATGACTATGGGATATTATCTTATACCAGCCAGAATGCCTAAGATCTAAAACAACAATGACAGCTTTTGGTGGAGAGGATGTGGTGTAGGAGGAACACTCATCCATTGCTGGTGGGAATGCAAACTAGTACAACCACTCCGGAAATCATTATGGCAGTTTATCAGTAAATTGGGAATCAACCTACCTCATGACACAGCAATACCACTCTTGGGCATATACCCAAAAGATTCTCAATCATACTACAAAGACTTCTGTTCAGCTATGTTTATAGTAGCATTATTTGTAATAGCCAGAAACTGTAAAATAACTTAGATGCCCCCCAGTCAAAGAATGGATAAAGAAAATGTGGTACATTTATACATTGCAATACTACTTAACAATAAAAAACAAGGACATATTGATATTTGCATGCGGATGGATGGAACTAGAATAAACCATCCTGAGTGACATAACCCAGACCCAGAAATACGAACATGATATATACTCATGGATACTAAATGTAAAACAAAGGATAACATGCCTATAGTCCATGACCCTAGAAAGGCTAAGTAACAAGGTGAACCCTAAGAAAACATATATTGATCCACCTGTAATGGGAAAATAGACAGGATTTTCTGACAAAACTGGGAGCATGGGGGTGGTATGAGAAGGGATGGTGGAAGGGTAAAAAAAAGGGGGAAGGGGAACGGGGAGGAGAAATTGAGGGAATGGGAGAGTTGGGATGGAGCAAAGACAGAGATGAGAGCCAGGAAAGAAATATTTGGATTGAGGGAGCCATTATGGAGGTAGCAAGAAACCTGACATTAGAGAAATTCTCAGGAATCCACAAGAATGACACCAGCTAAGACCCTAAGCAATAGGGTGCCTGAACTGGCCTTGCCCTGTAATCAGATTGAAGAATATCTTAAATGTCACAATAGAACCTTCATTCATCAACTGACAGAAACAAAGGCAGAGACCTGAAGTGGAGCACTGGGCTGAGCTCCCAAAGCCCAGATGAACAGTGGGAGGAGTGAGAATATGAGCAAAGAGGTCAAGTCTGTGATGCTTACACCACTGACAAAGGTGATAAGCTAAAGGGAGCTCAACAACTCCAAATGGACAGGGAAAGAACCAGCAAAGGACTTAACTAGACCCTATAAATATGGGTGACATTTGTATGGCTGGGGCAGACTGTGGGCCCATTGACAGTGGTACCAGGATTTATTCCTACTGGCTTTTGGGGAACCCATTCTCTATGGATGTCTAGCTTGCTCAGCCTAGATATAGTAGGGAGGGCCTTGGACCTTCCGCAAAGCAATGTGCTGTCTGTAGAGTGGATGGGGGTAGGGTGGGCGGAAGGTGGAGAGATTGGGAGGGGGTTGGGAGTGGGAACTGGGATTGATATGTAAAATGACAAAAGGTAGTTTTCTCTTATTTAATTAGAAAAAAACTAATGAAATTTGAGGAAAATATTAAATTTTAACTGAGATGCTAATCATATCCAGGAAGTTTCCATGTCACTATGGAAACCCACTGTGGAATAATCTTTCTACTCCAAGGAGAAATTATGAAGACTAAATTTGGGTATGACCATATGTTTAAAACATAGTTCAGCCTGGGTACAAGAGGAAGCAACATGGCACAAGGGTTAGTGTTATGATCAGAATCCTTCAAATTTTATAGAACAGGGTGTTCTGGTGGTGGTTTGCTTCTGTGGAAAGAACTCTGCCCACACCATTAAGGAATTTGGGTTCCTTACTCCTTTCTTTGTATGATCTGATCATTTTTCTGCAACACTTTTATACTGAAATGAATACAGCAATTCCTATATGAGAGACTTGAGAGTCCATGTAAAAATGTACATTGATTTTGTACTTGACACCAAAATTAATGTTGATATGCTTTAAATTCAAATTGGCATAGGACTCTGCCTTTCAGTCATATCTATGGTGATGAAGATTTGGATATATGTTCAAGTAATTACAGGAAAATTGATACAACCAACAATTTTATAACCTTTTGTGGATTTGGACAAGAAAATTCATTTTCCTTCATCCTATTGCCACTAAAATGCTTTTTCCTTTTCTTGCTTTTAAAAAATATTTGCTTTTCACTATTGATGGAATTTGTAGATTGTACTCACATGAAGCATCACTGTAGCAAGTTTACCATGATAAAACTCCCTTCCATAAAACTCCCTTCCATGCCTGTAATACATTGGTTCTCAATCTTCCTAATGCTGCACCTCTTTAATATAGTTACTTATGCTGTGGTGACCTTCCCCCAACCATAAAAATATTTTCTTGCTATTTCATAATGTAATTTTTCTATTGTCATGAATCATAATGTAAATATATGATATATGACCCACCAAAGAAATTGTGATCCACATGTTCAGAACCATTTAATTGTGGCCTGACTTATGCCATAAACTTTGGGGAAAACTGTTTCACTAGTTTTAAACCCTAGATTTACCTATTGATATTTTCCCTGTTACCCCAGCTAGATTTAAGAGTAATACTGGAAAAATAGAGTCTTGTTCTTCTGTATCTCCCATAAAATTTCAAGAAAAAAAGAACAACAGAAAATACTTTATAGTTTTATGAACTGCAAATTACACCTGGCCTTATATGTCTGTATCTGTGAAATCCTCCACAAATTAATTTTTTGGTTAAATATTTCTGCACTTCATCCACACATGTGAACACAAGCATTTCCTATCCTATGCTTCAGGGTTTACTAAGTGCTTGGATCAAACCCAGACACCTAAATTATAGACTTCTTATTTAGAAAGCTGAGTCAGCATTAACGTACCCATCTGGAAGGGAGCTTAAAATAGTGCACAAGAGGATATGCCTAATAGGGTGTTATAAAGCAGAAGACAAAATAAAAATTCTATATTAAGAACTGCTCTTGCTAGAATGGGTGGATTCTGGAATTGCTCTTTTCAGTTGGACACTCATGTTCTTTACCAGAATATTACACAGATAAGATATGTCCTGATAACGGTAATGCCAAATGATGTAACTAAGCCTATTGTCTTCGGGGAAAATATTATTTCAGGGGAAGAAGAGGGAGGTCTGCATACAGTCTCACTGAACTTTATAGGGCCATTTGTTCTGCCCCTGAACACTCAAGAGTTTTCTCAGAATGTATTCACTTTCATATGAATCATTTTCTCAGAATGCATGTGTGTTTATATGTGTGCATGCATGTAAGGGTTTATGTATGTATATACATGTGTATATGTGTGTGTATGTGTTTGTGCATGCGTGTGATTCTTGTCATCCAAGGTTAATAAAATAAGCTTCTGTACTTTACAAAAGGAGGTGTTAATTTTCTCTGTAGTGTCTCCTAACAACGTGCGTAATATTGGTTTAGAATTTATTAAATCTTAAGAGCAAAATATATCGACTTGATATGTTGAAATGAGAAAAGAAAATGAGTGTGGTACTCAGAAAATATCAAATGTCCCAGCTCCAAATACAGATAAGTTGTTTGAAATGAACATCCAAGAGACAGCCTGTGCATGTGCTTGCTGAAACTCAGGAAATTAAACTCCCGGTGCTCACAGGCTGCTTCCATGCTGATGCACTTGCCTTGTGGAAAATCACATGCTCACCCCACCCCCCATCTTTCTGTCTCTAACAAATGACAGTAATAATGAAATATAAAATCTATCAAGTCAGTATATGAAAAGGAACTGTCTATTTAAAGAAATAAAAAGAAATCTCTCAGTACCATCTGCTGAGATACAATGATGTTTCTTAACAGAAAGAGCACACTGCAAGGCTTCTTCATCTGTGCCTGTCCTTTTAAACTAGTCAAGATAGTCAAGATATAGTTCTGTTCCTCCTGTCTGATGTGGATGCTTGAATCATGCAATCATTTCTAATTTATCTCAAACATTATGTATTTCAGATGCAATTTTCTTTGAGATTTTACTAGGTACTTAGTTTACCATGTGTCAAATGATAGTTGATTATTCTGGGCAAGAATAGAAAATTTGAAAGAAATAGTGGGAGAATAAATGTACCTCTCAAAACTGGTGATGCATAATAAATGTCTCAAAACAGTTGATACATAATTAATATGAGTAATTTGTGCAATTAAACTCTTTATGAAATTCTGCTGTGATGTTTTCTATCTTAAACTTAAACATGATTGTTGATCTTTTTTTCCAATTAAAATTAATTTAAGGAGAGAAAAACAAAATAAATACAGGCTTGAAGGGAAGAAGGAAAATACTTTTGGTTTATGAGATTAAGGTAGGAGAAGAGAAATAGACTTTTATAAAAAAAAAGCATAGTCACCTTACATAAGTGAATTAAGCATATACAACACACCATGGAAAGTATGAGGACAGGTTAATGAGTTGAACAATGTGTAGATGGATTAAGGAAATTAGGTTGCTCGTCTGTATATCCCAGCACCTAGAGGCCAAAACTGTGACTCTAATTCTACCCCAGCACCAAATATTGTTTTATTTTGTGTCCATAGCTTTAGCAATGAGGTACATAAGAGCTAACTATTCTGAGAGAATAGGATTGAAAATGGATTGATAACACTACTGAGTTTACTCTATCTAGACATGAGTGACTGGTTAATTGGAAGATTACAAATTTATTCAGCATAAATACAAGACAGGTTAAGACTGCAAGCCTTTTTCTCATTCTTATGCCACAGGGACAAAACATTCAACTCATGTAATTTCCAAAATAAAATGCCAGCAACAATGGCCCAGAAATAAGAGCTAGTACTGTAGAAAATATCAAAATTCAGAATAACTATTATATGTTCTTTAACAGGCTCAAATTTCAAAAACAACAACAACAACAACACAACATGAAAAGAAACAAGGAAAGCTGACATGGTTACAGGGAAAAGTAGTCAAAAGAAATCCTCTGAGTAGGTCCAGATGTTTCATTAAACTGAGAAATGCTTCAAACCAGTTGCTTAAGGTAAGTTTACATAACTCAAGGAAGCCAAGTATCACAATAGCATGCACAGATAAGAAATTAGGAATGAGATAACAACAGCAGAGAAAAGCAAGTACAAAACTACACAAACATGCTTCAGTTTAAAAGAATAACATCTAATACAAAATTCATTCACTAATTCAGCTGGAGTTGAGGAGAATTGGCAAATTTCAAAATAGATTATTAGGAGTCAATGCCTATAGAACAGAGCACACAAACTGAATTAAATAGGGGGAGTGGCAGATGATGTGACATCACTAGCATGTTTTCTGAGTTATGTGATGTAATAGGATCCCCAGGTAGAGAAGAGCAAACAAGAAATGGAATGAATATTTTTAGAAATAATTAAAGAAAATTTCAAAACATTGATGGAAAACAAAACTAAACTAAATTATGGATTTACAAATCTCAACAAACCCAAAAGGGAGAAATAGAAAAGACATTTATACTGCATGTTGTTCCAACAGACATTTTCCAGTGACAATCGCAACTAGCTTCCCCTTAGGAAGCAGATGGCAAAAGACACTGGAATACCCACCTGAAGTTCTGAAAAAGAAGCAACAGCCACAACAAAATCACCAACTAAAAATTTCTGTTTTAGAAAAATTGTGTTTTGGAAATGAAAGTGTAAAAGAAGCAGTCTCACATAAAGATGAGGATAGTTTGTTATCAAAATAATCCTTTAAGCTGAAGGGAATGGTATTATGTGAAAACTAGCATCCATCACTATTGACAAGGATAAGAACTGCAAATGATTAAGTAAAGGGGTGAACACAAAATACTGAACAAGTACATTTTCTTTTATGTAACTGCTTAAAAGATACAGTACATAAAGTGTTATCATTGTACTGTGGTTGTTTTTACACCGAGACACACACACAACTAGAGTCACGAAGCTTATGTATTTTACCAGAATTAAATCAATATTACTTCAATCTAATTCCTTTAAGTAGATTATAATAAACTAAGATACATATTGCAATTCTTAGATCAATTATTGAAAATAGCTAAATATATAGTGAAAAAATTCAACATTATGTTTTGCTTCTGAAAAAGATACAGAAAAATGTAGGCTTAAAACCAAGACAAAAATCATGGACATGAAACAATCGTACTTATGATATTTGGCATTGAAAAAGAGCTGCAAAATACTATAAAACACCCTTTGAGGTTGTTCTGTGCTTATTATTCTGATTTAAGTGGCACCTTTACCTGTGTGTACCAAATTAAATAACTTTTTGTAGAGTAAAGGTGTGCAGTGAAATCATTACAACACGTAAATGAAACATTTAGGTACATTTCTGAAAAAAAAGAAAAACCACAGGCTCATGATAGATAAAAATACACATAGCTAATATGAAATAATGCTGTGGTTAAGAACTATAAAAAATTGCTTATGGTAACTTTAAATTGTCTTTTTGAATCACATCTGTAATTTGGAAGTAATTTGAAAAACATTTGGGAAGTTTACAGTTTTAAAGATGCAATAATGTATATGCAATTTACACCTAGTAACTAATATCCCAAGTCGGTGAATGTGTTGAAAAAAGTCAGAGTTTTGGTTATTTTTAAGGTCAGATTTGACCCAATTTAGAGTCACTTAGGCTGACAATTTTAACAAGATCATCTAGATCTTGTTGACTGATAAGCATATTTGTGTAATTATTAATTGATGTAAGTTATGAAAACCCACTGTCATGTCACCATTCCCTGGTATATAGGACAAGAAAAAGCTAGATGTCAGCAAGCAAACAAAGAAGGATGTGTCTATTCTCTTTTTTTGAATTTACTATGGATAAGATAATACCACTGTTTGAGTTTCTACCTTAACTTCCCTGAAATGATGAATGTAATTTGGAATCATACAAAACCCTTTCCTTCCTTATATTTATTTTAGTTATGGCATTTGCAATAGCAACAGAATAAAATTAGATAAAAAATTGTAAAGAAAATAATGTATAATAGCTCTTTGAATTAAAATGACTCTTTCAGACTCCCCCTATTTTCTCTTACAGTAGAAAAATTCACTGAAGAAGCAAGGACTGATCTCTGGTAAGAATGTCTGGATGAGAGTCTTTGCTGCCTTGTTAATTGATATAAATTAATTTAAAGTAGAATATAAAAACATTATTTTGATGACCTAGTAGATGACAGGGAGGATAGTTAAATGTATCTGGAATTTCTTTCTGGAATAGACTAGTTAAGTATGATGTTATGAAATAATATGGGAATTGTAGAACTATAGGAGGTTTGAAGGAAGCCCAAAGAGGATGATTTCACATTGAATTGCATATTTGAAAACATACAAACACCAATTTCTCTAGTATTTCCCTTGAAAGATACAAGGAGAAACTTCTTCAATGATGGATGAATGAGACACTAGTGTCTATGGGTATAATAGAATGTCATTAAGATACACATTTATTACTAAATTCAGTAAGTAGAACACTACTAGCATTTGGTTTTCCCCTAGACCAATACCCTATCCAATTGCAGATTCTTGTCCTCACTGGCAATCTTTTTTATGGGTTCCAGCTTGTAGCCTGGACCTTTAATCCTGTCAGAGAATTGGTTTCTTACTTCATCAGCATTTGTGTTTCTATTTCACCAGTTTATCTCTCAGGCAGGTCATTGTTTTGTATTGCAAGGTTTATAGCTAGACTGGTGATTAGCTTCTTCCTCTGGTATCAGGCAGAGTACTTTCAAGTATCATGAATGCTAGTTAGCAGTGTGTTTCCCTATGAAGTTAAGAATTCTTTGGTTTTTTAAAAAAGTTTATGTGAAGAATTGTGTTGGAACTTTCTTGAAATTTTATACATGAAATTGTGCTGTGATTTTCATGGACTATTTTATTCTTTTAGAGGCTGAAGTTAGGTACCAGGTTGACTTCTCCATGTTCAATGAGTTATATACATGTTGTCTTCAGCAATAGAGCTTTCTCATAAGATTGGAGAGACATCAATAGCCTTGACAATAACTTTGTTTGTTGGGAGTCTTCCATGGGATCATGTTGATCAGCAACTTGATTAGATGTAACCCACACCTGGCATTGAAAGTTTTGTTTGCTGGTGAGAGATATCTAGTAGAGGCCTTTTCTCTAACATTATTTGGTGATTTTGCTTAGCTTATTTCATATGTGTGCATATCTTAAAATGTTTCTACTGTATTATGATTCTACACAATTTTTTTGCTGTGGGAGCTCCTTCAGCCAATAGCCTTTATGATATCAGCCTACTTGGGCATGGTCTCTTATACTATAAATGCAGCTGTAAAGTATACACCCACTCTCCTGCTTCTGGCTCTCACTTTTGGCTCCTAGATTTGTTTCCTGTTCCCTGTTTGTGCAGAGGACTGTGATCTGTAAGTCTACCCCTAAATAAATACCTTTTTTATTATACATAATTCTGAACTCGTGTGGGATTATTTTGTAACTTCCATCATTATCTGGCACCCAAACATGGGGACCAGTCCACCCTTTTCAGGGATTGGTTTGCCAGCATGGCACATTGGGCAGTGAATCTCCCACCCATGGCTCTAGCTGGCACTCAGTCACAGCAGGCTGCTTCTCATCACTCCCAGCTCACCACCCCACATGCTGCTTCTCAGTGTGTTACACGCTGGTCCACACACTGCTGGCTGCAATCCCCATGGTAGACAGAGTCTGAAACTTGCACTGGTGAAAAACCTTAGGTTTTATCTTTATCCTGGGACACAACTCTCAGAATCATTTGTTTAATTTGTTAAACAAAGCATATATTTCATTACCTAAGTGAGAAATACATGCTATTCACTGCTGCTAGCATCTCTCAGCTTCATGGCTGCAACTGCGACACCTGCTGGCTGATAACAATTATTACATCTACTCTAATTTATTGTAATTACCCTACAGCAAGTAAGATTTTAAAAACTACACAAATTACTTATAATAAAACTATCCAGGAGTTCAACAATTATTTTGTGTATACTATGGATGATACCCTACAAGGCTTATGTGACTTTCCTTCTACATCCCATTATTTGACTCTAGGAGTTAGTTTTGTTTTTCATATTATCTTATTAAAAATAGTTTGACAATAGGATCATGAATGAGGCACTATTAGAAATAATACAGTCTTTACAGACTAATAATGGACAGCTAGTTGAGAAAAATCAATACTATGGAGAGGGATAGCATCAGTTTGACAAAATTATCTGAAAGAATTCATGCTGTTGAATTTAACAAACAGAATCTGTTGAATAGTTAAAATATATTAATGGATAAGATAACTCTGGAAAATGTAATATGCACAGAATAAAAATTATGTTGGAGGATGAGGCGTTATCTTTAATGGACAAGTTTCATACATTGGACTCCTTAGTGAGGGCATTAGAACAAAACACTGGACAGGAGATTCAGACTTTACCAAAGTAAAATGAATTGAAAAGTGCGTGTAATTTATTGAAATTTGATGAGGAAAGACAGATGGTACAAGGACAGAGTTTATCTTTATCAGTCATGCCAGACCCCAGGATGACTTAACACAGAGTTTTAACTGCATATTCAGAAATTTTCTTGAAAAGACCATCTGGCACAAGCTACCCTAAGGAAATCAAAGAATATATGTGGGAACAAATACATATGAGCAGTCTGAAAAAAACAAACAAGAAATAATTTCTTTTGGACTACATTCCCTTTTTGTCAGGGAAATGGTGAAAATGTAGGCTTTAAGCAATAAAACATCCCCACACGATTGACTTCAATTAATCTCAACAGTCCTAGAAGGTGGAACTCAACTGCTTTGAAGTGTTATAAGAGAGAAGAGGCAAAAATTTTGAACAACAGGGGACAGTAAAAAAATTTGAGACTTCCCAATATCAAATTCTTGGTGAGGTTCATTACTCTGATCCTCAGGAACAGGCTAGCTATGATGGAACACACCTTGTCCCTTTGTAGCACAGCAGCTTGAAATGCTTAGGACAGGATTCATGAACCAGATAAAATTATTGAATCACATATTAGGATTAACCAGGGCTAGGGAGAATCATTTAGTGATTTCTTACAAAGATTAACTAAGGCTATACCTTAGGAATCACAGATCCTAAAGCTAAATGTGTACTTATTGAAACTTTGGGTTTTGAAAATGACAACTGAGAATGCAAGAAGATCCTTGGGCCTTTAAACATCAGATCAGCACAATAGATGAATGGATCTGGCATACAATGAATGTTGAAACATTTGACTATAGTACTGAGGCTTGGGTAGGATAAGCAATTTCCAGTAGAATGAGGAGACACCAAAATGCCAAATGTTTTAATTGTTGTAGAATAGGAGATCTGAGAAGGGGCTGCAGCAAGAAATTCCTAGGAATAATGTCTCCTTTACGTATGGCAAGAATAAAAGGACTCAGCCTTCTGGTATATGTAGGTGTGGCAAAGGCTGACATTGGACCAATGAATGTAGATCAACAAAAGACAGACAAAGCAACCTGATACCATTGCAAAACTTCTTGGGGGATCTCACATAGGCCTCCATGTCAAACAAGACCCAGTCATTCCCAGTTACTGTGGAGAAAATGTGTCACCAGGGAAAATTAAACAATCCAATGCCTACTGCAAAAAAATTATACGCTTCTGGATGATGGAATACACATGGAGGTTGATTAAAAAACTCCATTTGGAATAGGAAACACATATTTTGGTAGACTTCTATAAATGGTCAAAGATCAAAGGTAAGAATGCATATAAATGACATTGTAATTGAGGGATTACGAGACATGGGTGCAGATATGAATATCATTACTCCACAATCTTGGTACCTAGATTGGCCTCTTCAAGAGGCAGATATTCACTTCCTAGGAATTGGAACCCTATCTCAAGAGAAACAAAGCATGACATGGGTTGAATGCTTAGGGCCAGAAGGACAGAAAGAAGACTGAGGCCATATGTAACTAAATTTGTAGTGAATTTATGAGTGTCATTATGTATTGCAGCAATAGAATAATCAGGTTAACATTCCTGCAATCCCAAAAGCTCCTGTTTCTGGGAAGGATATTATAAAATGTTATAAAAAAAAGGTCCTCAGCCATTCAGGCTGTACAAGAACACAAAGCAACTAGAAAACCTTTAGAGGTACTAACAGCCTTCACTTGAAAATGGTTAACTGAGAAATCCAAATGGGTTAAACAATGGCCTTTAATGAGAGACAGATTGTAGGCTTTAGAACAGCTTGTACAGGATCAACTATATACTCACCATATTGAAGAATCAACCAGCCCTTGGAATTCTCCTGTGTCTGTTGTTAAAAAGAAATCTGGAAAATGTAGAATGGTGACTTATCTAAGAACTGTCAACAAGGTTATTCAACTTGTGGGCCCTCTACAGTCTCAAATTCCTCTGCCTTCTTTCTTACCAAAAGGATGGACTCTTATAGTTATTAATTTAAAAGTTTGTTTCGTCACTATATCTTAACAAGAAAAGGACAGAAAAATTTGCTTTTACAGCACCTACATGTAATAATCATCAGCCTACTAGGAGATACTGGTGTCGTCCTCCCACAGGGAATGCTCAATAGCCCCACTACATGCCAAAACATTGCAAGCCAACCATTGGAAATAATACGAAAGCAATTTGCTAAGTCTATAATTTACCATAACATGAATGACAATTTGTTATCTGACTGAAATGCAGATACTTTAGAAAGAATGCTTAAAGAAATAAAGAAAATTTTGCCTAAATGGGTATTACAAATTGCTCCTGAAACAATACAAAGAGGATATTATGTTAATTACCTAGGTTACAAAATAGGTTTATAGAAAATTAAAACACAAATGGCAGAAATTAGGAGAGACTGATTGCAGACTCAATAATTTTCAAAGATTTTTGGAAACATTTCCAGTCTATGACTGGCTGTTGGAATAACACCTGATCTAATAATTCATTTAA
>LOJH01054519.1:0-12012 GCA_001685095.1 Ellobius talpinus
GAATACAGTTTCCGTGTAATTATTTTGGGTGTAAAGTTGGCAGGAAGCAGCCTGTAGCTCCTTCTACAATTATTGGGATTACTGCATTTGCTTTGTTTTTGTTTGGTTGCTGTGTTTTGTTGCTATTTGTTTAATCTTAGTACATAGCAAAGAATCTCTCTGGGCTCATTTCACTACTCCAGCCTCCCAAGCACATCACCATATTAACTGAGAACTATTATTTCTATGCAATTATGTAAATACTTCTCACAGTGTAGTAGTCAATCAAACGGTTGACTCCTTTTCTAACATACCTGTACTTTAGTGACATTGACCAGCACATGTGACAATATAGATGACATCTTACATCTCAAAACAAGCAGAGACGATGCAGTAGTTTAATGGAGAACCTGGAGAGGCTTGTACAATTTCTCATAAAGTGATAAAGCCTATGAGAGGTGGGGATCTGAGATTTTATAATGACAAATAAAACTAAATGAATATCTTGACTTCCCTGATGACATAAGAATGGACATTATAACTAACAGTCTATTAAGTATATCCATTGCCATTATCACACTACGCAACCTCGGCTGGCATATGAAGGATTAAGTCTCAAAATATAAGTGATGGTTAGAATGAACGCCTAGGCCTCATGACATTGCTAACCCCCACCTATGGGCTCATTTTAAAAGGAAAATTTATTGTAAATATTTAAGGCTTGTGACATAATTTGTGTATGTAATAAAATGGTTAGAAGGAAACAGTTAACACACTTTTCATATCACTTGATTCCCATGTTCTCCATAGGAAAAGCAGCTGGACGCTGCACAGCAGAAATCCCAAGCACAACATAACTCTACATTACCACACTCAGGATACACATTAGGTTTCCAGACATGAGCATCTTAAACAATTGCAACTCAGCATCCTTTAGCCTGCCTTTCCCAGTTCCCCTCGCTGGTCCAGACTATAAACACTGTTTTAACAGCTAGTCACACACACTTCTCCTGTGGAACAATATTCCATTTGCTTTCTGGTGTGTTTGGATTATTTCACAGATACAATATATCCAAGTGTATCCACGGTCTCTCTCTGACCAGCTCTAGACTGAGTCACCAGCATTGCTGAGTCAAGGCCTGGAGCTATTAGTTCAATCTGAGTTCTAAGAAGCTTTTACTCTGAACCCCTGTACTTTCAAATCCAATCAGAAATACTTAGGGACCCCAAACATAGATTGTTACACAAACAATTTTATGAACACATCTTGGCATTATAAAAACTCTTTCTTTTATAATAGGTAAATACAAATAAATGCCATTGGATGATTAGCAATGGCCATAACCATGGTCAGGCACTATACTTTGAGGCCTGTATTGTCCTCTAGAAATGCATTCTTAAAGTTGAATTTCAGTTGAGTATATCTTCATGCACAAAGGAATATGACAAACATTTCATGCCACCCATGGTTTTTGTTCCTGCTTATTCTTGCAGGACTCTTTCACATTTCTGGGCAAGCATTTTCTTAGTCATAAGCTACGGCAACTGAACTAAGCAGAGTAGTTTTCTTTTATCTGTCATTTTACTCTCTGTGGTTTCAGTTACCCATGGGAAGTCATGTGACTCAGTGATGCCAATGACTTAGCACTTAGCCTTGAGAAGATCAGTGACTTAATGTTTACTATAGCACAGATATGCTTAGAAAGATTAGACCAGGTAAAATGAGGCAAACACACAAAGGAACATATGGACTATTGCTTGAAAACGTAAGTATATGGGAATAGGTAATAACACAGTGATAAAAAAAATACAAAGAAATTTCTAGAAATAATTCATTCATGTTAAAAAAATAACCATAGATGTGTGAGTCATCTGGTAAATAGGTAAATCCTCCTAAAGCAACCAGCTAGAATATGAGTTAGGACTGGAAATATGGTCTCCAATGTGGTATATCCTACCTTACTTTTCACTTCAGTGATGGAGTAAATGTCTCTATTTGTCATCAGACTGATTGCCATCTTGTAGCAAGGTTGATACATAGGGTTCAACACTATCAATTCCCATCATTCATTAAGGCCTTAGTCAGACATCTACAGCAGAAGTTCACAACCTTAGATAAAACTAAAATACTTTCGAATTTAGCTCTCTGCAAAGAAACTTTAACATTGGTCTGACTCATATAAATTCTACTGTTTTAAATTCTTTGGACAAATCTTCAAACTAACTTTGGAAGAATACAACCAATTAGTTTCCATCTTACCTCTAGTGAATTAATCCTTTTAAAAAAATATCACACTATCACAAGAGCAATTAGGCAGGGAAGAGAAATAAAAGGTACTCAAATTGGAAGAGAATAAAGATATCTCTATTATTAGATGTAAGATCTATGGCATGGCAAAAACTAGAGAAACCATTAAAAATAGAGCTAATAAATGAACTCAGCAAAGTTACAGGTTATAAAAACATCAAATGAAAAGAATTTTATTTCTGGATGCAGATAGTGAGTGTGTAAAAATGTAATTAGGAATGAAACGCTTAGGAACACATACAATGAGAAGTACAAGACATCCCTGTGAAGCATGACTGAAATAAGTGAAAAGATAAGAAAAGCGAAGATTGACGTGGGATTCCCCTCTGTATGCGCTGAATATGTTTCATTACCATTGGTTAATAAAAAAGCTGTTTTAGCCAATGGCTGAGCAGAGTAAAACCAGGTGGGAAATCCACACAGAGACTTAGAAAGAAAGTATGAAGAGTTAAGGAGACACCATGTAGCTGCTGAAGGAGATAGATGCCTGGAAACTTTCCAGTAGGCCACAGCCTCATAGTGATACAAAGATTAAATGAGTTAATTTAAGATGTAAGAGTTAGTTAATAAGAAACCTGAGCTAATAGACCACACAATGCAATTAATATAATATCTGTGTGATTTTTCAGGACTGGACGGCTGGAAACAAAAGAGCAGTCTCTGGTTACAGAAGACATTCAGCATCAGTGGTCATCAGATAATTATAAATCAGAGCCACAGATCACAGAACATTATAATTCCTGTATGGAGTAAACAAGAAAATCTATTGTTACAGAAATAGAGTTCAGAGCTTCACACATTGCCAGCAGCACACTAATGGGGCACAGATTCTTGGGGTAAATGTCAGGGAGCCTCTCAATAATCACAGAATTACCAGTTGACCCAGCAATTCCACTCCAAGGTATATACTCAAGAGAAATAAAAACATATTCACAAATGGAATTGGCAACACATGTTCATAACAACATTTAAAACACAAAAAGGAGAAGCAACCCACATGTCTGGTAATGGCTTAGTATGTAAATAGAAGATGAGTTACCTAATTAAAAACCTAAAGAACCTAAATCTATACACTCCATGGAATATTATTAGATACAAATGCATGGAGCCCTGTTGACAATATGTGTTGCAGGAGAACTGTCCGCACACAGCCAACCCACTGTGCCCATAAAGTGACCTTGAATCAAAGGACAGAGTCAGTGACAGCCCCCAGCAATTTACTATAGAGTTTTTGGAGGACTCTGCAGAGCAGCTAGAGGAGACAGGCAGAGAAAATGGAGGAGTTCTGAAGAATTTCCAGGTCTGGTGTTTCAGGAAAAAATGAAGAAGAGGATCAGCCAATCACTCTGCTTTCTTTGGCTTTTCCTGGGCATTATCTCAATGTTTGAGCCCCGAGTCTTTATTAGACTAGACGGGAACAAATTACATAATCATGACAGTGGCAGCCTCCTCTGACACCCAATATGGGGTGCCATATGTAGACAGACTTTTCTTTGGGCCACCAGCTTACAAAAAATGACATGGAGACTTATTATTAATTATAAAATCTCAACCTTTAGCTTAGACTTATCCCATTAGCTCTTCGCACGTAAATGAACCCATTTTTATTCCCCCATGGGTTACCACATGTCTCATGGCCTTTACCTCTCTTCCTGTATGTCTTGCTCCCTCTGCATCCAGTTGGTGACTGTGCCTTTCTTCTTCCCAGAGCTCTTCCTGTCCAGAAGCCTCTTCTATACCTCCTGTGTAGCTATTGGTCATTTAGCTTTTTATGACATCATAGTGACATATCTTTACACAGTGTAATCAAATACCTCACAACAACCATGAAGCAACTGAAAACTCTTTTAACATGAATGCAGTAGACAAATTCATAGACTGAGAAAAAAATAGTGCCCATTGGGGTATAGAAGAAAAGGGCATGAGATTGACTTATGGGTGTTGAAAATGTTCTAGAACTAGGAAATAGTGTTTGAAAAGCTATTCTGTGGAGAGACAAATACTAAATAGGTTGCATACTTTAAGATGGTAAATTATATTTTGTGTAAATTATATTTTGACAGGGTAACTGCCTTTCAAAAAAAACCTGTTCTTGTTCTTGTCCACCTAGCTATTTAATGAAGTAGTAATTAGTCTGCAAAACCCAGTTCATAAACACAAGCTTAAATTTCACCAGATTCATTTACCTGAAAACAGAAAATGGAACCCAGATAATAAGAACCAGTAAATTTAATTAAACATTGCAAAGGCCTCCCCTTTAAAGGAGTGGGGAAACCAGCAAGATGTGTTTTTATATGTCAGGGAAAGCAATAGTAAAGAAACACCCCCCTTAACTCAATGTGTATATTTCACAGTTTAAAATGTTAATTGGTTTTCATTCGAGCAT
The DNA here is from genome assembly GCA_001685095.1 of Ellobius talpinus. Classification (NCBI taxonomy): domain Eukaryota; kingdom Metazoa; phylum Chordata; class Mammalia; order Rodentia; family Cricetidae; genus Ellobius; species Ellobius talpinus. Next base: position 4,674 of record LOJH01054519.1, read on the forward strand.
TAACATCCCTGGGAGACACAATGACAAAAGCCACAGGTGGGAATGACACACTGATTATCAGAAATAAGAAGTTATGTAAATGTTTCCAAAGTAACCAAATTGTCTCATAAGAAATGTATGATTTGACATTCACTTATCAATGTTTCCAAAATCCAGCTTTTATCTTGTTTTTGTTATAAATTTCATTTCCCAGTAATGACTTCACAAATTCCTTCCTCTATGAATGTCTTATTTCTTTCTGTTTCCAAAATAAATGAATCCAGAGGATCTTGGCCCCTGATGTCTCTGTCTCACTCACCGTGGGAAAGAAGTCCTAACTGTGCTCCCAAAGACCATGTCCTATGGCACCTCCTCACTCAATGCCAATTGACGTGAACCTGCATTGGAATGATTTCCAAAGAGGTTGATGGCAAGTGGTCCTGGATTTAGTGCCATGTCGACTATAATGAAGAAAATTAATAGATCCTCTGTGAATTCAATCTTCTGCCTTTTGACACTAACCTCTTGTTCACATACTTCCCAAAAAATTAATACTGAAACATCAATAAGGGAAACTTACCATCTTAGGAGATTCCCCATCCTATATGAATAGCTCTACTTATTGAAAAGAAAAAAATTCTTTGCCTTACCCATGTTTTCTGTGTCTAACTACAACATTGACTGAGCAATTCTTGGGAAAATTTTGGAACACTTATGCCCAATGTTGCACAGCTATTCTAGGTTTGTATGTTTGTTCCTAAACTCAGATCTTTATTCTGGTATCTTTGTTAAATTGAACGATTCAAGTTTGAAACAGACTTTTGAAATCTTGGATCCTAAATTTCTTTTTAAGACTATCGTAGGACTACAAAGCTCAAACAGAAAGAAAAATAGAAGTTGTAAATTGAAATGTAGACATATATACACACTCACATGCACGTGTGTATATGCGTGTGTGTGTTTGTGTGTGTGCGTGTGTGTCTGTCTGTGTGTAGAGAAACTGTGTAATGGTTTCTTGACATGCAATGCTTCTTTGCTCCTCTTTCCAAGCAGACACGCTCTTTGTAAAACATGACACAGCTCTATTCTGGTAGCAGGGTCTATCCTTCAAAGTCTAGATGGCATTTGGTTCAGCTAGCCTCCAGGCAAACAATTCTTTTCAGTTTGCTCACTCAATAGCTTAAGCTGTATAGGACTGCAAGGGAAATTCCCCTTTTCTGATTACATCTGTGAAGCCAGTTATAGAATGATTTTGTATTTCCTCTCTTTGGAAAGGTCCGGCGTACCTGGGATTTGGGTGTCTTTAGAGGGATTTCTAAGGTTATTTCCAACAATGTTATCTGATCTCAGAGGTACTAATAAAGAAAGCTGGAGTACACAGGTTTGTTGACACTCCTGGTTCAAATTATGGAGCGGTATAGCGCTCCTAGTGGCAATTTCAAGCTAATGCAACAGGGTTCTCCTGCTTGTTTATAGAAACAGTAGCTGTTCCATAGACCAGATTCAAACCAACAGGGTGCACTGGAAATCCCTGACTTCAGAAGACCCAGAAAACATTCTGAGGAATGAAAATCATTTTCAGTCACTGGGCCTGCCTCCAATAACATCAGCCAGGAGAACTAGTTTTTAAACTGCACTGGTGTGGACAAAGGTTCATTACCCTGTTCCCCAGCATGGCTTGTAAGTGAGCATTTCACACAGTTCTTCATTCAACGCTTCCTTTTCAGGCACATTTCCATGCCAGGGAACCAAACAAATCATGTAGGACCCAAATCAGGTCACACTAAACTTCACTCCTGAAACCAGAAAGCTTCCTGAATTGAAACTCAAGCATCAAGAACAGGCATATAAGCTGTGATGTTTTGATTCCAGTGTGAACAATCTATGGAGTGAAATTACTTCTCCTGAATGTCCAGTTCATATTAAATAACCCTAAAAATGTTCAGCAACAATGTCTCAGCTACTCTAGTAACCTCCACATTGAAAGATGCAATAAGAAAAATTGAGTACATGTTTAGAAAACATTAATCCAAGTACCACTGAATTTCCTACATAATAATTTTAAATAAGTGGTTCTCATATAGAACAGTATGTTAAGATTAAAGAGCTTCATACTTTTTTCTTTTATTAAAAAGGACACCTGCTGATAAAATTGTACTTATTCTGTGTCTAAGAAACAAATAGTTAAGAAAGAAGTAATTAAAGAAGTTCTCTACTGCATTACTTGCAGAAAATGATTTCATCCAGAAGAGAGTCATATTCCATTTGTTTCTATTCTAGCTGAATGCAGGAGAATTATCCTTGAAAATGACACTCATTCAGAGCCCCAAATCATGTAAGCCTGTTTCCAGATGCCCTGCTGTTTCCCTAGTTGCTGTTTATTTAAGGGAATATCATGCACTGTTTATGATAGTCAACTAGATTTTGACATTTCTCCAACGCATACTAGGAACTTAGTGACTTGGTCATTATATTGCATTTTCTTTGGAGACATAAAAACTTGTTTCAAAAATATAAAAATACATCATTATCAGCCAGAACCAGAGGACAGTTGAAAATTAGAAATATCATAGACACTCTTAGTGGTCAGTTGCAACTCTACTGTCCCTGAAGAAATGGAACCCTATCTTTATGCCAACCATGGGAAAATGGGTTACAATAATTTACACAGGGCAACAAATGCATATTTTAAATTTACCAAAAAAAAATTCTTACGGCAATGACTATGCCAACACTTCCAGCTTCATCATGAAAATTAAATGTATACTTAAGATCTACATTAGTCTAAAATAACATAAATGTTTTTATAAAAAAAGAACCATTTTTAATTTTTACATTTTAAACTCCTGGGAATGGATTATACCTTCATCATGAATGTTAATAAATGTAAGGTGGAGCTTGGGTAATCCATCACAAGAGGATGAGAAAGCATTGTAGAAGTCAAAGAGGTCAATGACATCACAAGAAAATCTACTGAGTCAACTAACCTGGGCTGATAGGGCCCCACAGAGACTGAACTGACAGCCAGCTCTGACTCTATTCCTACTATATGAGAGTGGACATTGAGTTCAGATCAAAAAGAATCACAAGTTGGAATATTAGGCAATGTTAACTGGGAGGAATTTGGTTTCAATTTTTTATTATATTAATGTAATTTATCTCATAAAACATCCTTGTTCATATCATATTAGTTTTTTAAATGTTTCTATTTATGGGTATGTGTGTGGGTCCATACAAGTGAGTACAGTGCCTACAGAGATCAGAAAAGAATCCCCTAGAGCTGGCATTCTATGCAGTGTGAGCCTTGAAATATGGCTCTAGGAACCAACTCTGAGTCTGCAGAAACAGAGTGCAAACTCAACCTTGAGCCAAGTCTCCTGCTTTGCTTCCTCCTATTTCGACACAGGAATGTTATATTTTCAGTGTCACCCTTTCAAGGTATTTGATTTGCCGAGTGAGCACACACACAGACAGATCTTTAATCCTTTAAAATAAAGTTGCCATTGCATGGAAAAGTAACTTGAAAAGCACAAGAAGATGAAGAAAGGGAAACCCACAGTCCTTGGGAGGTTACTTCTATTTTCACACGTGATAGCAGTGCAGAGTGGACGTGTAAAGGGCTCTGAAGAACACTCGGAATAATCAACGAATGAGTGTGAGGAACTTTACACATTAAGAAAATTCACATATCATATGGCAAAGTTATTGAAGGCCTATCTATAAACTGTGTACATATCTGAACTATTTTAGTACACAAGAGACTCTGGTTGCCATGTTACTTGACAGCAGAGGGCCACAGTCTGGAACTTGTAAATACTATAAAAAGCTATTCAGTAACAGTGGAAAACGGAGTAGGGGGACAGTTAGCTTTCGAAACAAACTGGCCTCAGGGAAATTGGTCAGTTTTAGGCGAGGCTTGGGAAGAATGGAAGAAAGGGAGAAAATGATATAATTATATTGTATTCTAAAAAAATAAAAGGAATAATTAAAAGATGAATGAGAATGAGTAACAGTTGGAGAGATAGCTCGATGGTCAAGGGCATTTGTTCCACTCCCAGAACCAACATGATGGTTCACAATGATCCATAATTCCATTTCTAGGGAATCTGATACCCTCCCCCTTCTGGCTGCCACATGCACAAGGAATGGGTTACACATACAAGAATGCAGAAAAACTACCCATACACATAAATAAATCTTCTAAAAAGTGAATAAATCTTCTGACATTTATGGAAGATGCTATAACATAGAAACTCCCTATTCATCTGGTTCCCCCAGTGGTTCTGATCCCTCTTCCACTGAGTGCTAAGTCAGGAGGTGGGTTGTAGAAGAATTAACTGGCTTTAGTGAAGCAGTGGTCGTAGGTTCTCCTCCAAGACCTATGCTTTCAGTAGACTGAGGTAGCTCACTAGGTTTCCAGGAAGAGGCATAGACTTTCCTCTTATTGAGAAGGCCCTAACCTCACCAACACAGCTGTCTAAACAAATCTGAGTAAGGAGAGCACCAAGATACAAGATTATGTGGAAGGGAAAACCCTACAAGGCCACAAACCTAGACAAAGAACTATGGGTAACTAAGAAATGTTTAGAATAGGAAAACTACTTTCTCCAGGGAAGAGCACAACAACTGGTTATCCAATACCAAATGATATACATGCAAGTAACATTATGCAGACTGAGCAGGTTACATTTTTGTATTTAAGAGTACACATACACATGAGAGTGCATGTGTGCTTATGCACATGTGTGCACACATATGTGATCAACATCAATGAAAGATGACTCCATGAATTAGAGAGAGAACAAAGAGGATGGTATATGGGAGGGTTGTGAGGGAAGAAATAGAAGGCCTAAATGATGTAAGTACATGGAAATATCAAAAACGTATATTAAAGTGAGTAAGTAAATGAACGTGAGAATGCATATTTCTGGTTCAGCAAAATAAGAACATAAGCAATCAGAGAGATGTCTTCCAATGTTTTCTTGTTACACTAGTGACATCAAATGAATGACACACATATGTTCAAGGTACCAAAATTCATATCAAGGCCACTGGTGAATTTTCCAATGAAATATAGAAAATAGAGAATTATAATGAGAATCTGTCATGTGACTACCACTTGTAAGTTAAAAGAACCCATATATATTAAGAGGACATGAACCAAAAACACAGTCTCATTAAAAAAAATCCTAGTCATTCTCAAAGGAATGACAAATAATTCTACTACACTACAGTATTAGCAATACAATGAATTATACAATAAGAATGCTTGTTCAAACTATTTTTTTCTGATAAGAAACACTGCATTTTAAAGAGCAACCTCTATTTTAATATTTAATACTCAGCATATCTAGATCTCTAAAAGTAGCATGCTATTTAGGAAAGAAGTGCACTTCTCGAGATGGTAAAAGCATTTCTGGCATTTTATATTACCTGCTTTTTAATGACTGTATTTTCCTAGCATTAAAAATGAATTAATCTCCTTCTCCCTAAGTACTTTGTTGAACATAGTAAAAGAAATAGTTCAACAGGGTACTCTGTGCTGCAAAAGCTATACAGATCATTGTCTCTCTCTCTCTTTCTCTGCATATTTGGTTTAAAAGCAAAATATTTACGTTGGCATCCAACTCTAAGCTCATTACTGTTCAAGGTTTCATGGAGACAAAGCTTTATTATTTACCATTGAATGATGTTGACAGGAAGGTCAACTATTGAGGTGCAAATGGATACAATTAGGGTACCATCTAAACAGTTTCCTTTAAGAGATTTACTCAGCAGTTTAAGAGTAAAAGCATGTGAAATAACTAGAGTTAGTAATTTGGATTGGTCTATACGAAATTCAAACAACCTTAGTTACGAGACGTTTTCACATTCTGACAGCTGCCAATTATCACATTTATTATATGCTAAAATCAAAATAACATGTAGAGGGAACAATATCACAATGAAAACTTAAATGGGACAGAGGGATTAAAATTTTGTGGTCCCAGGTAAGATGGAAAGAACTACACCAAGAATTTCAACAAGAAAGCAAAAAAGGTGTCCAGTAGGCGAGCAGTGCCCAGGAAGCACTGTGAAGTGAGGAGCATCCAGAGCTCTATTAGAACGTGAAACTCCTGCAAGCACAGCTCTTGAGAAGAAGAAGCTTTCCTTGGATACATAGATAGCTTGAGGCTAGCCTGGTGTCTGGGCTGTAGGAGACCTTGTGAATACATACACAAATCAGAAGGAAGAGAGCATAAAGACAAATTCAAGAGTAATCATAGCATTTCCTCTCTCTGGTGTACTTTCCACCAAACTGAACAGTCTGGGGATCCAGGAATGCAGGGCTAGGTTTCATGCGCTGCCACCGTTGCAGAAGGGCATGGACAATGGAGATAGCTGATCCTCTATTATGCTCACAAGAAGGAAGCAAAGACCGAGCACACTGGACATTTCTATGAAACAATGTTGAGAGAATTAGGTAAAGGGGTCTCAAACAATAAACATCCTAGCTTCCCTATCACTGTACATATGAAGAGTCGATTCCATTCCATACATAAAACAGAACACTAGGTGGCCAGTAGGTAGTGTTCAGATGTGACACATCCAAAGACTTCATACAACATGCAACACTACAAACTCTTCCACAAAAGTAATGTTGAAACCACAAAGGGAAGGTAGAGACTGACCTAAAGCCTAAAAGTAATCAACTTCAATGAGCTTCCCAAAACAGAAATGTAAACAGCTTCCGCAGAATTTAAATATGACCCAGAGACCTGTGTAATATTCACAGTGTCCAGGAAAATATAGAATATTACTTAGAAAGAACAGAGGAAAGTCAATTACATAGGAAAAGATATTACATGGGTGTCACTAGATGACAGAAAATGGTCATAACCCCAAGAGAACCTACACACGTAAAAAACAAAAAAGAAAAAAAGGCCATTGCCTATGCACCCCAAAATAGGTTATAAACACATTGACAAAACCAGCTGTACTTAAAGGAGAAGGGAAATATCCGGAAAGTGAAGACTTCAATACTTGTCTTTCTGTGATAATAGGATGAGTGGTTAAAAAGCCAGTAGGGATGGGAGAAATGTGAAAATTATTGCTTATTAAGGGAAACTAATAGACAGTTAGAGGCTGCTCAAACCACACCAGCCCTCTCCACACACACACTTGCCAGGAGAGACCACATCCTGGGCCATAAAACCAACAATAACAAACTGTAACTCCTGGGCCTCACATAGGCATGTTCTCAGGCAGGAACTAAATTAAGCCAGAAATCACTGTCACATACATAACATAAATTCTGCTCAGACAAGATAAAACATTTATGATTACTCTATACATCAAAGAAAAATCTCAAAAGAAGTTA
>LOJH01054522.1:1012-12011 GCA_001685095.1 Ellobius talpinus
TGGGGGGGGGCGGTGGCAGGAGAGGAGACTGTTGAACTAATGGACTTTGGCTGTCTGGGGTGGGAAATGAAACAGAACCACTACGATGCAGACTGGATAGGCTGAGCAAAAACTGGGTTGAGGGTCGGGAGACCCCCAGTCTACTCTATTTGGGGCTCGAACCACATGGCTCCCCAGCATGGTTTCTCTGTCCTCACTGTTTATTCCTTGCGATGGGCTCCTCGAACCACAAAGAAGCAAGGAATTTGTGATTCCTGGGTCCTTCACTTTCCAACTTTATTCTTATCCCTTGAAAGAGGCTTCTACTGTACCCTGTCTGTGCATAATCTTTCTTACAGCGATCCATGATGTGACGGGGCTTGCGGTTACATTTGCAGAAATCTCCCAGCCCCAAAGAAACTGGGGGCTACTCTGAGGACAGACACATTGAAGGGAAAGCCTCTTAATGGTCTGGGGCTGCGGATTAAGTTTGGACACGGGGACAGCCTGGGAACATCCCGGAAGGAAGCAGGGAAGGCAAAAGGAAAAAAAATGAGAGCTAGAGGGGCGGGGGAAGGAGGTGGGTGGAGAGCTCATTCTTCCTGCGATCCTAGCCTCGCAAAGCAGCCACATCATCTGGCTCCCAGTTGAGGACAGACTTGGCTCCAGTCGTGTGCGCGCACACATGTGACGGTGCGTGCGTCCGAGTACATACGTGTGCACGTGCTGTGTGTTCCCAGCCAGCGTCTGTGCTGACATGGCCGTGCCCCTCACCCCAGCCCAGCTTCCTTATCTCCGAGCTGGCTCCAGGATCCCCCCTCTCTGCAATGGCCCTGTTAACGCCTCCCGCTCCCGTGATAGCGCCTCACGGCCGGGCTCTCTCCCTCTGCCCCTTCGAGGCCCCCAGAGAGGCCCCGTGGCTTGCAGCCCAGTTCTCGCCTTCTGATTCTACTTCAGCTTTTATTTTTTTTGATGCTGGGTTCTCCTTCTGTCTCCTAACCGCCCCCCTCCCCACCCTTGCCTTGTCTATATAGAAAGTGCAAGTTCCACTCAGTCCGTCATAGCTTAAGGGTCCTTTTCTTCCAAGCTGTGAATGAAATACTAGGGTGCAAAGTGACCTCTATCAACTTTCTCTGCCTGAAGAGTGGGTGGGGACCAGGGAGGCACATACAGTGTAGGAAGAAACTGTTCTAGGGACCAAAGCAAGGACCTTATGCTAACTTGGGCTAACTTGTCCCTTGTCCCTTCTCGCGGCAACAAAGCAGGGTCTGGGGTGGGCGGGGAATGTGGATAGAAATGTCCCCTCCAGTCTGCTGCTTCCAGTCGGGTTCGGCCTGCTGCTGCTGAGTGGGACAGGGTGGTCCTGTGTCCAGAGCCAGGTTGTCAGACGTCCAGGACTGCAGGTTTCCTCTACTAAAGGGCCCCTTCCCTTTGGGCTTTGATGTGTCTGCTAGGTTTGTGGAGGATGTTTGGCTTAGGGCCTCTGGCCAGGATAAACTCCCTCTGCCTGTCCCTGCCTTCTGAGCCAAACCACTGCCTCCTTACCGCCAGGCTCCTGCCTCTCCCAGCCCTGGATCTGAGCTCCTCCAAGGCCACTTGCACAGTCTGTGCAAGCTGTGAACGCTGAGCCACTCACTGCTTACTGCTCCTGGGGAGAGGCCCTATGGGCTGGATGTCTTACCCTTACTCCATTCTGACCCTGGGTGCCTGCTTGCTGGGAGACCAGGCCACTTTTTTGGTGGGGGTAGGGTAGGAGGCCAGACCCCACTGCCTGGAGAGGACAGGGTAAGATACAGTGGGGAGACGGGGTGCCCCTGTGAGCTGCCTGAGTAGGTCGTGGTGCCTCCAGATGGGTCAGCTCCAGATGTGAGGATGACTCACTCTGGATGGGGAGGGGTGGGCAGTCAAGATGGGGATGTGGAACAGGGTGGTGTGAGGCCCAAAGTCACTTCCAGCTGCTGCTCCCTGTCCCCTAGAGCAATCCCCCAACTTCACTGCTAGTCAAGTGAGAGCTACCCCAATGTGAAGCTTTGCACATCCCAATACATGCTCAGGGAGAGAAAAGAGAGAGCCTCTGGAAAGGGGACCACCAGGGGACAGAGAAGGAGATGGTGGTGGTGCTCAGGGAACTGGAAAGGGGAAATGGAGGAGGGGAGGGAGCATTGGGAAGGGAAAGGGCTGGGAGAATTCCAGGGCAAACATGGTGGCCTCCCTTGGACCTGTTTCAGAACTGTGCCGCTGGGAGGAGGGTACAAAGGAGTAAATATTTGGGTGAGGGAGTGTGGGTATGAGTGGCTTCCTGGCTACAATGGAGGGGCCATGCTGGATGAGGACCTTGTGTCTTCTGGAGTTTGTGAGCTTTCGTGTTGCTGGGGGGATGCTGTGTATATTAGGCATGGTGGGATGGAGGATCAGAATCTTGGTTCATATGATGAAGAAGAAACAGGAAGACAGTGTGTCTGTAGTCACTGGCTTTAGTGGACAGAGGATTGCAACAAATGTGTCTAAGCCAAAAGTCACAGTACCAAGCATGAGGGTGGACCCCTCCCTTGGAGACTGAGAGGCAGGCAGAGGTTGCCAGCTACCCTAGACCAAGGCTCCAAAGACCTAGGCTCCCCAGGCAGCATCCAGCCTCCTGGTGATCTGTTCAGTCAGGTAACCAAGTCCCTGAGTTTGAGGTTAGGGCCTTGGTTATGCACTGCAATGCTGGTGGTGCCGTACCTGGGTACAGTTCTGCCTGTCCACCCGCCTCTACAAAACTGCTGTCCTGGGCTCCTCTTTGACTTCCAGGTGGGTCTGCAGACAGAGCTGCCAGCCGCTCCCTGGAGAGGGCCACCTGTGCCAACCACCCGAGGCCAGGGTAAACAGGGCACTAAGTATCTGGGCGGGTGCCTGGCGGGCTGGGCACTGACTCTTTACACAGAACTCTGCCCCAGCCTGACCGGGCTGCATCCTCTCACCAAATGACAGGTCTGAGGCCCCAGGCCCATAAATTGTGTTTTCTGGTTAAGTAGGGGAGACATGGGGGCTGTCAAGCAAACGAGTAATCAAGTTTAATAAGAAGAAAAGATGTCACCTTCTGGGGGTATATTTGCGGTCACTGTCTCCCTTGATGTAGGGGTTCTGGCTCCTCAAAGGGGTCACGGTTGAATTCTCTAGTCGTCCAATAAATGCCCACTCTCACCATACCCTCACACATTTGTGGAGTTACCCAGTATCCACACTCAGCACCCCTGCTCCTCTTCCAGTATTGCTCAGTTTTGCTGTGAGCATACTCACCATTCGTGGCTGAGATCCTGCCAGTCACAGTCCCACTTTTTACAGTGAGGGGATGAAACCCAGAGAGTTTGAGCCCCATCTCCTGAATCACCCATATGAGGTGTGAACTTAGGTGTGTACAATGCTTCTCTACATCCGACGATGCCACCACCCAGTCCTACTGGTCCCCGGTCTCTGTCCCATCTCCTTGATGTCCCATCACACCCAGTCCATCACATGGACTGGAAGAGGTTCCTTGAGCTTGCCTTGCCTCTGAGATCCCTCTTGGTCCTCTTTGCCCTTCAGGATGGGTACCAAAGGGAGAGCACGGGGAGTTGAGGCTGGATCTGGAGGAGTCAGACCTGTGAGGGCAGAAAGAAGGGACACTTAACAGGACTCGAGATGCCTACAACAGAGGGAATGGAAGCTCTAAGTAAGCTGGGGAGAGCAGGAGGAACTCCACCACTCCTCGGCCCTCAAGAATGGGAGAGGTACTGACCCAGTTTGCCCAAGGCTAGAGAGACAGTAAAGGACTGAGGGGAGAGGCCTCCTCTGGGCTGCTGGTGGGCAGAGGCCCTTTGCCCCTTTAAAGCCCAGTGGTGCTCAGAGCAGGAGAGTGACCAGTGGCCATGGGCAGTCATCCAGGCCCATAGGTGTTGTGAGGGCAGGGAAGAGCTGTTGCCAGCTGGGACTCTAGAAGCCCCCCTTGCTCCTTTCTCACTGTGTCATTATCCTGTTCTTCCAGGTCGCACATGGGGATATCTCCCACCCCCATATCTTCTTGCCTTCTCCATGGCAATGGAAGGGAGCTTTTTCCAGAGAGACTTCAGCTGAATCCATGATCTCAAAATAGTGATGCCAGCTTTGCCCTTACTTTGCCTAGGTCTCCCCAGAGCTCCCTTGAATCTAGGGTCCTTGGAGCCAGAATCCTGACATTGCCAGACAATGTGGGGAAGGAGACAGTTAAATCTGTGACCAATGGCTGAAGTCAGATCACTCTGTGTGTGTGTGTGTGTGTATGTGTGTGTATGTATGTGTGTGTGTGCATGTATGCATGTGGTGTATATGTGTGAAGTTTCAGCACTCAGGGAACCTGGAGCCTGGGCCCCATCTCTGGAAGACCACCATGTGTTCAGTGTGCCTGTCTGGGACTCTCTAGATCTATCTCAAAGCCTGATGTTATCATTAACAGTGCCCTAAAGTATCCTGGCTAGGCCATAAATTATGCCTCAGCCCAGCAGACTGGTAGGGCATAACCCCCCATTCCCATGGCCTCTGGGAAGAGCTGTGGAGCCTGCTTGGGCCTCACCCAAGCATAATAGGGTCAGACAGCAAAAAGGGGAGCTGGAGCTATATAAATAAGTCTTTGGGGGTTGGGGAGGCCCTCAAGCATTGGGTAGAGCTGGGCTGCCTGCTGGAGAGGGAGGAAGAATTGTGGTTGCCCCCAAGCATCGTATAATTTAGGATGTATTTTGGGCACTCAGGGTGGGGCTGAGGTTAATTTAAGGGTTTAATGGATTGGGGAAGGAAGAGAGGGAAACCCTTCTATTCAGGCTGATTGGCCATGGAGCTTCCTTCCCAAGATCTCTGCAACCTCCAGGGTCTCCTCTCCCCACCCTTGCCCTTCCTGCCCCCCAGCACCTCTCCTTAACAAAGGGCTGTCCTTCCCAACGTGTGAGGGTTTGGTTCTCAGGTCTCAGTCCTCCTTCCACCGCCAGGAACAGGAGCCCCTGGGGTCGGAGAGAAGCCCTGGAGGCCAGGATGTTCTGGAAGGTTCTGAGATGTCTTAGCTCCTAGTCCAGATCTGCTATGTTCTTCCTGCACTAGGCTGGAAGCACCCTCTGACGGTGAAGGTGCAAGCTCAGCCTCTGTCCAAAGGAAGAGGCCCTGCTGCAGAGGGATGGGACTGTTGGAATGGGAACAGAGTTTCCCTAATCGGATGGAATAGTCACAGGCCTGGCATTAGCCTAAAGGCACAGATTCTGTCTTTAGGGATTTTTTTTTCATCCACAGGGCAGATAGACACAGGCCCAGCCTTCAAAGAGTAACTTCTATCATTTTAGTTTGAGTTTTTACTCATTTTTGACTTTAGGGTGTGTCTTCCAGCTGTAACTTAAATCTTGTATTCTAGGACCTTATTCTGTCTCTTAGAGTTTGTGACACTTTGCCTAGGCACAAAACAGAAACACGATCAGAGGTTTTTCTGATTGACTGAATGAACTCAGAGGCAGCACGGGTTCCAAAAGCCCTGGGCCAAGACACTGCTGTGGCCAGGGAGAAAGTGCGTGGCCTGTGGCCTCTGAGCTGATGTGATGTGACCCTTTCATCTTGCATCTTGCTGCCCATCTGAACCACGCTCCTGGGATCCCCACCCATCCCGAGCCACGAGCTCCAGTATCTTGCCCTGCTTCCCTAGCCACATTCTCCTTCCCTTTCTTCCCTCCTCTGCTGTAAAGTCCTGCTGGTCCTTTCAAAACTCCACCGTCACCTCCTCCCCATGACCATCCAGTTCCTCGGCTGCATCCAAAGCCCTTCTGGGGTCTCCCTTCTCATTCTGCATGAGCTTGCAGTTCCCACTTCTTCCTCTTTTAGACTGAAGGCTCTGGGGCCCCGCCCTTTTGGAGCTGCCTCAGAGCCTAGTACCTTGTAGAGGCTCATCTGGGCATGAGGCACTGAGGGAGCCAGGACCTGAGCCTGCTCCAGGAGTCTCCAGTGGAGGAAGATGTAGGTGGCTGTTGGGGGTGATTTCAGAACCTGAGCTGATAGGGTGGAATGAGTATCCCATAGAAAGGTTGAGCTTTCTAAGCAGGGATGAAAGAGAAAGGGTGACTAGGGAAGAGAGAGATGGGACACTGAAGGGAGGTAATGGGGACAGGGTAAGAGCATAGGGAGAAGGACTGGGAACAGAGAAAGGGAAAGACCTCTCGGTCACTAGACTGCATGAACTAGCTCAGACCCCTGTATGGGGGTTTCGGTGACGCTGGTCATTCCTTGTTCAGCTCCTTTGGAGGCCATCTTTCTTGAGTCTGGGTAAGATAAAGTGGGCTTCCTCTTCCCTGGGTCTAGGCCAGCCTCCTTTCTGTATTTTCTCCGGTATCTAGGGCACCTAACCTCTACTTGGGTACCCCAATTCGTCTTTTTCATATATGCTACCTCACCTGACAGTCAACCCAGAAAACTGGAAGCCAATCTCAGAGTACTCTGGTCCTCATCCTTCTGCCATCAGTTTCCTTTCTCCACCTTGTTACCACAGGCTAGACCTGTCCACCATTGCCTGATACCTAGAATTCAGTTGGAACCTCCTAGGGGTCCACCCGTGCTGACTGCCTTCACGCTATCCTCACACCTTACTTTAGCTGTATGGATTCTGTCTCCTCCTGGGCCTGGAAGTCACATATCCTTGGGAGCCTTCCCCGTGCTCTTCAGTTAAGATTGGGTCAAAGCTCCCCTTCATGAGCTGTGCTGTTCCCCCAACACAACATATTGGATGGGTCTTGGTTTTCTGCACCTAGGAGCTCCACCAAGGCCCTAGTTAGGCCTGAGAGACCAAGCAGGACTTATATTATTGCTGATGAAACCTTCATTTAAGAAGGCAACAGATGGCTGCCCTCACAGGCAGGTCCAGGGTCTAGGGGGGACTAGAACAAGGAAGTCTTGGCAGGGGCAGTGACCTTGAGACAGAGTTGAAGCTGTCTCGTGCTGGCCCTGAAGAAGCTGACCTCCAGGGACCAGTGGAGTTCCTCACCCTCACCTATACACCCAGGACCGCTGTCCCCAGGAAGGACCAGGGTTCCTTATCAGCCGCCGCTGGCATTTTGAACAGCAGCCTGGAACTGAATGAACCAGGATGGAGCATTAGGGCATCTTACTCCTGCCTGCTCCGGGCCATGCTAGGGTGGGGCGTTACTCCCGGAGCTGGCTACAACCTGGAGTGGAGACCTTGGGGAATCATTTTACTTTAAAAACTTTAAAGGGGCAGGAGAACTGGTCCATCGGTTAAGAGTACTTGTCCTTACAGAGGGCCAGGGTTCGATTCCCAACACCCACATGGTGGCTCATAACTGCATGTAACTCCTGTATCAGATCTTATGCCCTCTTCTGACCTCTGTGGACACCAGGCACACATAGGGTTCACATACTATATGCAGACAAAAAAAACCACTCACACACATAAAAATCTAATTTTTTAAATTTAATTTTTAATTTTTATACATATTAAAAAATGTCCTAGGTACTTTACTTCTTAGCCCCTACTATGTCTTTGTTTGTTTGACTTTTTAAAAGATTTATTTATTTTATTCTATGTGTATGAGTATTTTATCTGCTTGTATATAAGTGTACCATGGGAGTATCTGGTGCCCATGGAGGTAAAGAGGTATCAGATCCCCTGGAACTGGAGTTACAGGCAATTGTGAGCTGCCATGTGGGTGCTGGGAACTGAACCCAGATCCTCTGGAAGAACTCTTAACCACTGAACCATCTCTCCATTCCTTTGCTTGATTTTCAATTATTTTTTATTAAATTGTATGTATGTGTGTGTATCTGTGTATGTGTGTGTGCATGCATGTGTGTGTGTGTGTGTGTAAGTCAGAAGACAACCTTATGAGTCACTTTTCTCCTTCCATGATGTAGGTCCCCGGGGTCCAACTCAGGTAGTTTGGCTTGGCGGCAAATGCCTTTATCCACCAAGTCATCAACTCTCTGGCCCCTAATTGATTTGTTATTGATGTTGTTGTTTAAGACCAGGGTCTCACTATGAAACTCTGGCTGTCCTGGATCATATTATGTAGACCAGGACAGCCTGAAACTCACAGAGATCCTCCTGCCTTTGCCTCTCAAGTTCTGGGATTAAAGGTGTGCACCACCATGCCTGGCTAAATGTATAGCCCAGGTCAGCCTCGAATTCATGATCCTCCTGCCTCCTCCTCCTTCAGCAAATCCTACCATCTGGGAACACCACAACCTGCTGACTTTTTTGAGATTAGGTCTCATGTAGCTCAGGCTGTCCTCAAACTCATTGTGTACCTGAGGATGACATTGATCTTTGGTCCTCTCATCCCACCTCCTGAGTGCTGGTGTGACAGGCATGTGCTGCCACGCCCAGAGCATGCAGTGCTGAGAATGAGCCCAGTCTTCAGGGATGCTAGGCAAGCACTCTACACGCCGAGTTTTACCCCCAGCCCTCCTGTGTGTTTACTAATACTTCCATCCTGTCCCTTTGGGCAAGTGACCACGCCAGGAATGTGAAGAAATATCAAGCCTGGGCTATTCCGGTCCATCTTCCTAGACTCAGCTCTGCTCTGCATAGACCAGCTGAGGCTGAGTTGGCCATGAAGCAGGGCAGTAAACCTGTCACACCTTCCTTAGGCAGTGACTACCATTAAATGGTGCTGAGGGTGTGAAGATGGACTGAGTCATACAAAGGACCAGAGGTGCCAGGTTGAATGCCTGCGAGTTAGACCCCTCCCAAGACCTACCCTTCCTGGGGATAGAAAGGCGGGGGGTGGGGTGGGGCGGGGCAGGAGGTTAGCCAGCCTGACCCCCTGCTCAGATTTCAGGGACCCCCAGCTCCCAGACCACAGCAACCGCCCCCTCCCTCCCCTGCTGGAGGAAAGGGTGAGCTCACAAGCGGGCCCAGGCACAGCCAGCGGGTAGGAGACATAATTAAAATGCCAGAGGTTAGGAGGTGAAGTTACAATGGAAAGAATGAAGGCCCAGCACGCTGCTGTGGCTGCTTCTCCCACTCTCTGCCTCTGCCAAGCCCACATTCTGATTTTTATTTCGGGAGCCGCCAGCACAGCACTGGGGAGGGAACAGAGAAACCTCACTCCACGCTCTCAGCTCTCACCCTGCCACGTCTGGAGCTGGGGCTAGGCAAGGGGGAGGAGAGCTTCAGGAAGAACCAGTGGGTCCCCACCCCAAGACTTACTCAACCTCAGGGATGGGATGCCAGGGCAGTGTGGCACCTGGGCTTCGAAAGCAAGAAACTAGACCCAGAAAGATGAAGGTTGCTTGCTCCTTGCCCGTTCTCTTGTTCCTTGAGCTCTTGAGGCTTCAGGGGGAACACTCAGCTCTTGCCTAAGTCATTGCTTTGACCGGGTACTTCCAGTGTTCTCTAGAAACATGTATGCACGGAAGGCTCCTAAGCCTGGTCCTATGGTTCCTATGGTTCCCTGTGTGACCCTGAGAAAGTTACTACCCCTCTCTGGACCTTAGTCTTCTCTGTAATAGGAAGGGTGGTGAGATGACCAGTTCAAACAGGGCTCTGTGAAGGTCTGAGTTCTGCCTTCTGGGCCACCTTCTCCTGGGCACATTTTGTGTGATCTCTAGGGATCCAGGAAAGTGGGGGCAATGGTTGGATAGCCCCTGAAAGAGCACGGAGCCCGAAGCACAGGGAGCCCTTCCTGCAGACGGAGCTGGGGCCAGCTCTATGTTCCTGCTCTCAGTTTTCTCTACAGTGCCTAATGCAGTCCAGATGGTGTCTCAACAGAAAGCCGAGGCAGCAGATTCCAGGCAAAGCGGTTGGGCTCCTCTAGGCTGCAGGCTGAGGAGGGGGCTGGGGCAAGCCACTGGGAAAATGGAGCGTGTGGGGGGTGCTGGCTCCACAGGAGGGCAGATGGAAGGGACCTCTGA
This sequence comes from Ellobius talpinus, assembly GCA_001685095.1. Lineage (NCBI taxonomy): Eukaryota > Metazoa > Chordata > Mammalia > Rodentia > Cricetidae > Ellobius > Ellobius talpinus. Next base: position 10,883 of record LOJH01054522.1, read on the forward strand.
GACACCTCACTACCAAATAAGGGGCTGAGGCAAGCACAGACACAGAAAGGAGTGGCCCTGCTGTGAAGACTTGGGTCTGCCGGACTCCTTCAAGGTGCCATTTCTGAGTGCTAGAGCCTTGTTGGTAGGGGGAGTTCAAATCCTGGTTCTGCCTCAGGGAGGCTTTACCATCCTTGATCAGGCATAGTTGATTTCACAAGCCTCACTTACTATATCCATAAAATGGGTTGATTAATGCTGACCTTGGGGTGGCTGTGAAAGTGACACACAGCTGCCTCCCTGTCAGGCAGGATCCCTGCAAGAAAGAGAAAGACTTCCCACGATCTACTCCTGAGTCCTGGGCTGCAGCTTCCTCGACGTCCTGAGGGACTTCAAGTCCCCTTTGAGAGAGAATCGTCCCTCCCTATTGAGTCTGGAGAGGGTGCTCTGGCAAAGGCTGACCCTGATGCCTCCCTCAGGACTCCTGGCTAGGCTCAATCCGGGGCCAAAGAGCCACGTTGTCGAAGAAGCAGAGGGTGCAGGGTGGGGGCTTCACGAGGGGGGGGACAGTCTCCCCGCACGGCCCCGCCTGCTCCCGAGTTCCCAGCCAGGAGAGCCTCCAAGCCACGCTATGCTCTCTTTCTCTGCCTCAGATGCACCGAGGGGAGCGCCTCGATTTTTCCACCAGAAGAGCCAAAAGCAAAATGAGAAACAAATCCGGCCTAAAGCTGCCAGTCAGGTCCTCTACCTACCCCTGTGGTGAATGGAGGGAGGAGGAGGGACCCCAGCCCCGTCCCCATCCTATCTGGTGCCAGGACCTCCAGGGCAGAAGACTCGAACAAGAGGGACCTCTGCTTCCTCACCTTCACTGTGGGGTGGAAGGTGAGTCCCTTCCTACAGTCCAGGAAGGGAATGAGTGAAGAAGCCCTTCCTCACTGCCCCATCCTATGTCTCCAGGCTGGGGCCTCACTGCAAAGAAGGAACAGGCTTGGATCCCACGCAATAACTGTTATCAGGGCCACTGGCTCAAGGGATACGATCTCTGAGGCCCCTTCCACTCACCGCCCCCCTGTCCCTGGCCAGAACCTCCCTTTTTACGGAGTCTTTTCCCATAGACAGTCCTTTCCCCTGACTAGCCCTGTTTTCCCGC
>LOJH01054524.1:0-12011 GCA_001685095.1 Ellobius talpinus
GGGTCAAGTGATCGTTCCATCTCAACCTTCAGCGTGGCTGAGAGCACAGGTTTAGGCCTCCAGAGATGGTTATCTTCTTAAAGTTGAGACAAACACTGTGGCCTTTGCTCCCTTGTGTTGCTTATTTATTCTTTATTGTTTGTCTTACCTTTATCAGAGCTTGAAATCAAATCCAGGACCTCACACATGCCGGGCAAGCTTTCTACCGCTGACCCACATCCCTGGCCCCGAAAGTAAGCACCTGAGACAGCTGTGTACAATAGCAGTGTTGTGTGTGTTGGCCTTTTCTTTTTCTCTGACCTTCCTTCTGGGCCTTGGCACAGATTACAATCATCTGTCACAGTGAACCAACAAGAGAAGACCCAGAAGGGTCATTGATCATGGCTAGCCTGAGAACGTGTCAACGTGTGACTTGCCTGCCCCAGAAAACACTCACCCTTTCTAGACACAGATGGGCACAAAGATTCAGACTGCTAGGCACTGTGAGACCCACCTGCAGTCCTAGCTTCTCTGGAGGCTGAGGCAGGAGGATCACTGAGAATCACTCCTGAGACTCAGCCAGGAGTTCAAGTTCAGTGTGGGCAGTGTGAAGAGACTGCTGTATAAAGGCGGGGAGCGGGAAGGAAAAAATATATATCATTATATATTTATAATATATATTACATATATATCTCTGTAAGAACAGATAAACTGTGATATATAACACACATACACAACACACACACATATATACATATGCATATTGTACAAAATGTAAGGAAAAAAGGACTGAAGAAGTATTTGAATTAAAAATCCTGTGTGAGCCAGGCACTTTAATCCCAGCACTCAGGAGGCAGAGGCAGGCAGAGGGAGGCAGAGGCAGGAAGATCTCTGAGTGTTCAAGGCCAGCCTGCTCTATAGAATGAGTTCCAGTATAGCCAGGGCTACACAGAGAAACCCTGTCCGGAAAAGAAAAAAAAATCCCATGTGATTTATCCCCAGGTCAAGAAATGGCTCATCGCGTTATCCAAAACAAATATTCTTCTGTATGAAAAAGAGAAGGGCTGTCTCAGAAAGAAGTGGGAAGGTGAGGAGTCCCCAGTGCACACTCCTGCCACCATGGAGCCACTGGGCCATCCCCTCCGCAATGGGCTGTCCTTCCTCAGAGAGTGAGCAACAGTTTAAGTTGTACCATGTTGAGTATTTGGTCACAGAAACAAGAAAGGTAATTAACACAATACTCTTCCTATGAGAGAGAGAGAGAGAAAGAGGGAGAGAGGGAGGGAGGGAGAAGAGGAGGAGAAAAAGAAAGGGAAAGAGGGAAGGAAGAGACCAAGAAAGCTAATAAACTGGTGTGGTGTTACATGTGCAACCTGAGACTCTGGAAACTGAGGCAGGAAGATTGTCTGAGACCGGTCTGGGCTGCGTAGACAGAGAAGATGGGAGTCAGGCTTGCCAACAGTACCCAGAGCCCTTGGAAGATTGTCTGAAGCCAGCCTGGGCTGCGTAGAGAGAGGAGACAGGAGAGAGGCTTGCCAACAGTACCCAGAGCCCTCGGAAGATTGTCTAAAACCGGCCTGGGCTGCATGGACAGAGAAGATGAAAGAGGACTTGCCAACAGTACCCAGAAGCCCTCTCATGACCCCTTTCACTCCTGGATGGAATGCATTCCCATTTTATACTTTACAATCATGTCTACGCACTGTAGCTGCTTCTCACGCATTCTTGAATCTTGTAAAAATGGTGTCATTTAAAAGGCCACCTTCTCTGTCAGGATTCTTTCGGCTAAGGATGCATTTCCAACAACTTCCAAATCTGGGGCAAGGGTAGTCTGGGGTTTTCCTTGGTATGGTAATCGATCGTGTGGACGCTCTGCAGTTCGTGTCTCTGTTCTGGGGTCAACAGATGCTTGCGAGCTTCCAGTTTGAGACTGTGATGGGAAACTGTGTTTGCCCCCCCATGCTGAATCAGAGGTCATTTTTACAAACCCACAGGTGTTTTCTATCTCTCTACTATCCAGAAACAATGTTTTCCCTACAAACACACCCTTCCCCACCCCTTACCACCTTGCCTGCATTTCTGCTGGAAATATTAAAACCCTACCGCACAAGCTGGGGACCTTGACTTAGTAAAGAAATAAGAGGTCAAAAACTTCCCAGAGGCCTCCCTTCCTTTCTGCTTCAGATTTGACTTATGATAACAATAACAACACACACACACACAAATACTTAAAAGCATGTAAAGAATTCTTATTCGCTTCCTTCAGATTTGGGGGAAATGGAGGGGAAAGTGCTGATTTCTGTGATATTGATGTTCATTGGGCCTAGGATTTTAGAAACCTCAAGCTGCTGGTGTTGGGGGAGGGTTACCTCTGCACAGGGGAGGGGCAAGGCGAGGTGGCAGGCACCATCACTTGCTCTTGGTGCTGCTACCCCTATCCAGAACCTGATCTTAAGGCAATTTTGGGGGAAAACAATGGAGCCAACAACTGCAGGCCATGCAAGAAGGGCAGGGAGCTGGGTGGGCCAGCAGCTTGCTGCACAGCCGGGCTCCTAGAAGGTGGGCCTGGAGGAGTTGCAGGCAGGGTGCCGAGCAGTCCCAGGCACAGTGTGTGTGGCAGGCCCTGTCTCTCTGACCTGCTGGCTGAACAAGACCTCCCTGCAGGGATTGAGCCATCCCTGAGGCTCCCTCTGTAGCACTAGGCTTCCGGAGGCTCACCCAAGTGAGGAACCACCCATCTTCCAGGGCTTGTTTTGTGTTCTCAGTGTTTCGTGGCATTACAATCCGCCCCTGGTAGGAACCTGACTCGTGCCATGATTGGATGATTTGGTAATAGGAATCTGAAGCTGGGAAGATATTCTTTCCCTTGGCCCATCACCCCGGCTTCTCTGGAAGTAACCCTAAGGAAGCAGTGAGACAATAGGGTGACAATCTACACCAAAGTTCTGTTTATAGTACTGGAAGCTGGAGACAGCCAGTCACAACAAGGAACCAGTAAAATAAATCCTTGTACATCCTTATGGAAAGGCCGTAAAAGAGCACGCAGTGGCGTGGAAATCTGTTTGATACAAGAGAGAACAACGTTGCAAAATTATATTTAACAATATGATGTTTGGCTTTGAGGAAGAGCCCCCACGTAGCCCAGGCTGGCCTCGAACTCACTATGTAGATGAAGATGACCTTGAATGTCTGACCTTGGTTTCAGCCCCTGAGTGTTAGGATTACAGGTGTGAGCCACCATGCCCGGTCGTGGTGGTGCTGGGGATTGAACCAGGGACTTCCTTCAAGCATGCCGGGCAATCGCTCTGTCATCTGAGCTTCTTCCCTGCTCTAACAATCCAATCCTAAGGGGGAAAGACTGAACAGATATGCTCCACCATAGAAATACTCTATTTACACATTATTTAAAAACCAGCATATGTTATGTGTAATTTTAAAATTTGTGTTGTTGTTATTGTTTTTTGCTAGGGGTGGAAACTAGGACTTCCCACATATATGCACACAGCAGGACCTCATCTATGACACACATATGCACACAGCAGGACCTCATGTATAATACACATGCACACACATATGCACACAGCAGGGCCTAATCTATAACACACATGTACACACATATGAACCCAACAGGACCTTGTCTATAATATCCAAATAAGATTTGATGCCTTATTTTGGTGATTTGGCTAAATTTGCAGAAGATTACAACTTTCTTCCTTTTACAAATAACAAAACAAGATTGTGACTTCCTTTTTTTCCCTTTTTCTTTTCAGACAGGGTCTCACTGTAGCTTTGGTTTACCTGGAACTCATTAATGTAGACCAGGCCGGACTCAAAGTCATAGAAATCTGCCTGTTTCTGCCTCCCAAGTACTGGAATTAAAGGCGTGCATTGCCGCCACCAACACCCGACTGAGACTGACTTTTAATGTCTAGTTTCTGAATTAAAGCAACACACTCTGAAGATGGAAATTGGCCTTCTGCCGAGCTATTTGGTTTCTTGAAGATTAAAATTTCTCTAAAGTATTATGTAGCCAAAGTTAAACTTTCCATTGTGATAGTCAAAGTTACATATACCTATATCTATAGATAGGTATATAGCTATAAATAGATACAGATAGATAGATACGATTAGTAATATACTACTATTAATGGTATAGAAGTATAACTTTCAAGTCGTTCAATCGACCACCTATTTATTCAGTCCTGAATGATGAGGACCCAGCCATGTACACATTTACACTTAGGAAGGAGTACTCTAGAGAGGAGACAGTAAGAACAGACTCCAAGTGAGGTTGGGCTAGGCTGGGACTTTCTGAGAAAGAAGGGACCTACAAAACTGGAGCACCTGTGTACCAGGCTTTCCCTTTGGCCACCAACCAGCTCCCAAATCAAGACAAGGAGACTTCTTATTAGTTATGAATGCTCGGCCTTAGCTTAGCTTTTATTTTATGCCTTGGGGCTCTCTCTCTCTCTCTCTCTCTCTCTCTCCCCGCTCCCTCTTTCTCTCTCTTTCTCTCTTTTCTGCTGTCTCCATGGCTGGCTGGTGGCTACCTGGCTTCTGGCCCCAATGTGTCCCTCTTTCTCCCTCTTCTCTCTCTTGTTTTCTCCTACTTATTCTACCTGCCAGCCCCGCCTATCTCTCCCCTGCCTAGCTATTGGCTGTTTCAGTTTTTTATTGGCTAAATCAGGTGCCTTAGGCAGGCAAGGTGAAACAAATACAATGCATCTTTATGTAATTAAACACCCATCCTTACATCACTAAACAAATGCAGTAGAAACAACTGTAACACACCTTTACACAGTTAAAGTAACATTCTGCAGGATAAACAAATGTAACACATCTTTACATGGTTAAAGCAATTTCCACAACAAGAAGAGGTAGGGAGTGAAGTCATACAAGCTGAGGGCAAGGCAGAAGTTTGGGCTGGAGATAAAAATCTGGAAGAAATCAGCAGATGGGTGGTATTTCAAGCCTTGACGTTGGATTCAGAATTTCTATTGCTGTGATAAAGCAGCCTGGCCAAAAGAAACTTGTTGAGGAGAGGGTTTATTTCAGCTCACAGCTTTCAGGTCACTCTCTGTCACTGGGAAAGTCAGGGCACGAGCTCAAAGCATAAAAACCTGGAGTCAGGCACTGATAAAGAGATCATGGAGAAATGCACTTGCTGGCTTGCTCCACCTGCTTGCTTTCTTTTTCTTTCTTTTCTTTCTTTCTTTCTTTTTTTTATTTGTTTTTTCGAGACAGGGTTTCTCTGTAGCTGTCCTGGAACTAGCTCTTGTAGACCAGGCTTGGCCTCGAACTCACAGAGATCTGCCTGCCTCTGCTTCCCAAGTGCTGGGATTAAAGGCCTGCGCCACCACCGCCTGGCTCACCTGCATGCTTTCTTATATAACCCAGGACCTCCTGCCCAGCTATGGCTCCCAGTGAGCTGGGCTCTCCCATGTCAATCACTGATCAAGACAATACCCCACAGACTTATCTACAGACCAATCTTATGAAGACATTTTCTCAGTTAAGATTCCTTCTTCCTAAATATGTCTAGATTTGTGTCAAGTGTACAGAAACCAACCTGCAGTGATGGTGGATAATGAGGAGGCTATAATGAGCCTTTCTCTGTCCTTCCAGTCAGCTCCCAGATAATAACATGGAGACTTCTTATTAATTGTGAAAGCTTGTTCTTAGCTTAGGCTTGTTTCTAACTAGTTCTTGTAGCTTAAATTAACCCATATCTATTCATGTATGTGCTGCCGCATGGCTCGTGGCTTTTATCTCTCCTCCTACACATCCTGCTTCCTCTGTGTTGAGTTGGTGATTCCCCCTTTTTTCTTCCCAGAGCTCTCTCTCTTTCCAGAAGGCCTACCTATACCTCCTGCCTAGCTATTGGTCATTTAGCTTTTTACTAAGCCAATCACAGTGACACATCTTTACACATTGAAATCAAATCTCTCTCAACAGGAGAGAATATCAAGGAGGTAAATTCCCAGAAGTGCAATGAAGACATCGCTGAATGAATGGGGTGGGGGTATTTTGTGTTAAATGTTGCTTAAGCATACTGAGTACCAGTGAGTTGGTACTGTAAAGGTCATGCTGACATTTGCAAGTGCAGTTTAGGTAGAAAGGAGAGATGAGAAGACAGCGAGAGTGCACTCAAGGGAGAAGAGACGGAAAGGAAGTGAAAACAGAACATTTAGAAAACTCTAGAAATGTTACTGTAAAGGGAAGCGAAGAATGGAACTCTACACAGGATCAAGAAATTTTTGTTTGCTTTTAAGAGATAGAAAGAACATCAAGTTGGATGGGTGGGGAAGGTAGAGGTCTGGGTGGAGTTGAGAAGGAGGGAGTTTTTGTATGAAAAAATTTAAAATTCTTTGTGTGTGTGTGTGTGTGAATTTGTAGCCCACAAAGAACTAGAACTCATATATATAGCCCAGGATGGCTTTAAACTCTCAAACCCCCTCCCTTAGCTTTCCCGGTGCTTACAAGCATGAGACACAACACCTGGCTAAATTCGGTTTTTCTCTCACTACGAGAGGCATTGCAGTGTGTCTGAAAAAATGATGGAAATAACCCAAAGAGGAAAGGTAGTGACAGAAGGGTATTTGCACAAGAGAAATGTGGACTTAGGTCTACCAAAAGATTTCCTTGAGAGCGCTCCTGGTCACTTGTACTTACGTGCCCAAGACACAACTCAGTTACCATCAATACTTCCTGGTTATTCCTGGCTGTGCCCTAAAATGATGCCCAAACTTACAGATCTAAAACAACGTGATGGTCTCGTGGCCTATGATCCCATGGAGCAGAAAGAAGTGAGAGAGGGCCCAGCAGAGAGACACATCTTGTTCTCGCTTCTCTGGGGCCTGGGATAGAATGAATGTGATGGCTTGGGACAGGTAGGCGTCTCCCTGTCCATCCTCAGTCCCTTTCCTGGGTGACTAGGGTCTCCTCTGGTGTTGCTTTCAGGATAATCAGACTCCTATGTTCAAGGCCCCAGGAAGAAAGAAAATCTGTTTGTTCTTCTCTTCCACACAAGGCCAGGAATTGCAGAAGAGAGTTTGGGTTTTTAAAGAGAACGTAGACTTTGTGATTGTTTGCTTTGTTTTGTTTTTCGAGACCGGGTTTCTTCTCTGTGTAGCCCTGGTTGTCCTGGAACTCACTCTGTAGATCAGGCTGGCCTCAAACTCGCTGAGACCTGCCTGCTTCTGCCTCCCGAGGGCTGGAGAACATAGACTTTTAAATCACTGGAATTTTTAAAGCCCATAGGAATTTTCAAGTCATACCGCATTTCAAAGGTGTTATTAACATGAGATCTTGTGTTCAAGGAAAATTAATGGCTAAATAGTGATGTGCTTGAAAGTTGACAAAGGGACAATTGGGCAGGTTAGTTTTTGTCAACTGGACACAAACAAGAACTTGGGAAGAGGGACCCTCAGATGAGGAATCTCTTCAGTCTATAGCGCGCGTTTTCTTGATTGAGGTGGGAGGACCCATCCACTGTGGGCGGTGTCACTCCTGGGTAGGCGGTCTTGGGTTGCATAAGATAGCAAGCTGAGCAAATGAGAGGAACCCAAGAGTCAGTGCTCCTCCATGGTCTCTATTTCAGTGCCTGCTTCGAGGTTCCTATCTTGAGTTCGTCCCCTGACTTCCCTCAGTGATGGACTGTTATATGAAAGTATAAGAAGAAATAAACCCTTTCCTTTCCAAGTTGCTTTTGGTCAGTGTTTTATCACATCAATAGAAAGTTAATCAGGACATCTTTTGACCTCCGCACACCCATAGTGGCACTTGTTCATCCACAACTCACACACACACACACACACACACACACACACAGGAAAGGGATAGAAAGATTTAAAAAATCAAATGAAACATAAATTACCCACCATTTTCTCTTGGCCAGCTCTGTTCACAGATGCACAGAACCCCATGCTCAGTATGAGGATGTCAAGGGATTTGCAATGGTCTTAAATCTGCCACAATTAGTAACTGTATTCATGCAATGGAACAACAACAAAAGCTATCGCTACTTGCAGGGGGCGAATGGCAAAGACATAATATGTTAAATGTTAGTCACAAGGGAATATATTCTACACTGGTGCATTTATATGATGTTTCATTTGAATAATCAATGGAGGGTATCAAGTTTGAATGGGTGGGGGTCCTTCCCTGTGGAGGATGCAGGAGTGCATGCAGGACAACAAGCGTCCTCTGCATCTTGATCTGGTGCCCGTAACACAGGTGTATGAGCACACACACAAAAGTCCACCAGTGACACACTCAAGGTTGCTATTCTTAATTTATCTAAAGTGTGCATACATTTTATCCTCTTTACTTGATTTTTTTAAATTTAGACAGAGTCTCACTGTGTAACCCAGACTGATGTCAAAGTTACAGGCCCCCATCTCAGACTCGTGTATACTAGAATTACAAGCATGCACCCCCACCAAAGAATATCCACACGGTTTTTTTTTGAAGATCTAAAGCAAAAGAAACACACTGCAGAGAAGAGAGGAGACCGTTGCTGGAAGGACATGCCGGAGAGTTGCAGGAGAGTTGCAGGCTGTCCGGTGGAGACTGCTGTGTGGCAATGAGAGAGCTGATTTCTCCTTGGAGACAGGCAGCTAGGACAGACGCTAAGGGGGAGGGGAAGGAGAAATGGAAGACTAAAGGGGTGAGAAGTGGTAGGAGCAGTCAGAGCAGCTGAGTGGGAGGCCTTTTGCCAGCACGCAGCAAAGCCTGACCTCGGATGTCATTTGGTCATTCATTTCCACAGAGGCAAGGTCTGCATGCAGGGACAGGGACAGGAGACCCTGTCCAGACCCAGCTGAGCACAGGCAGGAAGGGGACATCAGTCCCCCTCTGGCTTTACCAGGTTTGGAAAAAGACAGGCAAAGAGTTGAAGGTATGGAAGAGAAAACAAACAGATAATAAAGGTCTGGGCCCACAGAGCTGAGAGTGCGGTGTTAGAAAAAGGAAGTTGAAAATACATCGAGGGAGGGAGGGGGAGGAGCAAGGAATGGTAAGGCAAGGAGTGAGTTGAGGAAGAGCGAGGCAGGGGTCACGGGGCAGGGACAGTGTCTGTTGTTGGGATGGGCAGGTAGGTGTGTATCCGCAGAAGCTGGCTGACAGACAAGGGCCCCTCGAGTTCAGGCGCCCAGCACACACAGGTTCATTTCTGGCTTTCCAATCAGTGTGGCATGAGTTTTCCATGGGTGCTGCTCCAGGGCTTCAGCACCCACCTTTTCATCTGGCTCACAGAAAATGAGTGTGCAGGCAGGGGACTGAGTATTCCCTTGTCCAGACCTCAGCCGTGAAGCCACACCTAACCTCAAAGGAAGAAGAGAGCAGAGAGCGGAACAATCGAACTGGTGAGTGCTGAGCTGGCCTCTGACACAGATGGAGGTCAAGGTCACTGGGGAAGAGGTGGTCTCGGACAAGCCAGACAAGATGCTGGCAGGCGGGTGCTGGCAAGCCTGTTTGTGTGGGTTGTGGAATTACCATGAACTTGCAAAAAGTGACAGAGAATGAAACTCTAAGTAATCCAGAGATGTGACCTCAGAGTCAACAAAGAGAAGTATTTCATAGATAGAATCACAGAGAGAGAGAGAGAGAAACAGACAGACAAAGAGACAGAGAAACAAAAGAGACAGAGAGGGAGAATATACAGATTTTCCTTTTTTGTTTTTGTCTTTCATTGTTTATGGGTTTTGCTGTTGTTGAAATAGGCTGTTGTGTAGCCCAGGCTGGCCTTAAACTTGCTAGCCAAGGATGACCTTGAACTCGTGACCCTCTTGCCTACCCTCTCAGTGCTGGGATTGCAGGCTGAGACCGACTTGCTCTCCTTTCTCTTGTTGCGCACTTCCCTTCCTGTGAACCTTCCCCAGGCCTTTCTCTTCTGAAGATCAAAGCCGTGTGAGCTCTGCCCCAGCTAGGACAGGATCCACCAGTGAACCTGTCACTTTCACATGAGCTCAGGCTGCCACTCAGAGTCAAGGCTCAGCTTCGACACTGTGTAGAAGTTCAGTGAGTTTTAGACTAGTTTGGGAAAAGGGATATGTAGCTTCTATAAATAGACGCAGAATCTCATTTCAAAAGGGCAGAGGAAAAGAAGCTTTTTATTAGAACAGGGAAGTCCTGGGAGGGGTGTGGTTTCTTTCCAGATTACAGTTAATGAAACTGCACCCCCACACCACCACCTGAAGCAGACTTCTGAATGACCTGAGGAGGATGCCTTCCGTGGTTTTCTCCAGGGCTGTGCTGTTTCACATCTCCTGAGTGGTGCCCAGGACAACAAAGGCTTCCAGAACCTGTGGTCTGTGGAGAGAGCCTACGCCAGAGCACTGGGCATGGAAGTTCAATGGGCACTCTCTAGACTGTTGATAGCTCTCCCTCCAGAAACCCCGGGGGCCGTGGGATTGTGGTGGGCAGACAGCTGCTTGTTCGAGTCCAGCCTGGGAGAGGAGAGGTGGTTCTTCTGCCCGAGACTAAATAAAAACAAGGGGAAGGGATGTGACATGAGGAAAAGCCATGCTTGGTAAGTGTGCAAAAGGTCCTGGATTTCACCCCCAGTACAACATTAGAAACAAAACAACAGGGCTGGGCGTGGTGGCCCGTGCCTGCAATTCCAGAACATGGGAGGTAGAAGCAGGAGGATCATGCAAGCTCAGGGCCAGCCTGGACTCTATAATAAAACCCAACCAAAAAGAAACAAAACAAAACAAACAAACAAACAAAAATATAACCCCTTGGTTAGAAACCTTCATCTTTACATCATTAAAAAAAAAGTCTCTTGTGAGGGCCAGATGGCTCAGGGGATAAAAGCGCTTGCTACCATCCTGACAGCTTGAATCCCAGGGCCCACGTGATACTGACTCCTGCAAGTTGTCCTCCGACCTCCACATACTCACTGGGGCACAAGAATGCTCCCGCATGTGTGCACACATACAATAAATGGAAGTGAAATAATAAGAACACAAGTGATAATGAAGGGAAGAGGGGTGAGGGTTGGAGGGGGGAGGTTTCCCTGGGGAGGGGGAGGGGAGGATATTTGAAAAGGCCACACAGTAGCCTACTATTTTATAAGCTGTATAGCTATTCATATAGTAGAATTTAATTGGCGTCAAACCACACAGGTTCTCCTCCTATTCTCCTCCTATTCTCCTCCTAGCAGCCATAAGTCACTAAAAAAAAAACCCAGTACTAGGTTTGGGATATTTTCCCTTGAATTGTTGGTCAGACCTCCATAACAATACAGGTTCTTGCCATTCCTCTTGGTTGCCCACAAAAACTTGATAGGAAGAATTTATTGCTAGAGACATAAGACATGTTGCTCATGGGATATGGAGAAATCCAGTTGGTATTGGCCAGGAAGCTCCCTCCCTACTGGCTAGCTTTCATCGTACTAGAAGATGCTATGTAGGCTATTATGAGGGAATGTCATCAAAGTCTTAACCCAGCAGTGAACTCTATGAACTACAATAACAGCCTGTGTGGTAAGATATACCCATAAGTACAATAGTGGCACAAATATTACGGGGGTAACCAATCACTTTCTGATTGGCTTTAAGGACCGAACATAGGCGGGAACACGTGCTACTTTCTACTATATGAGCTTAGTATCAAATTGCCCTGCAAATTTACCTCTCCCTAATCATAGATTAGTGCAGCATTCTGACTTCATCAGAGGAGTTTGCACACTACCTGATGGTTAACACAGAAGCTCACAACTGGTCAATGTGCAAAGAATAAGTGTCAGTGGGACATCTATATCACACTCATCCCACCAAGGCTCAGGGGCCATGAAGAAGAGGAAGAAGATTGATGTGGGAGTCCCCTCTGTGTGCTGTGATCACCACTAATAAAGAAACTGCTTTGGACCTATAGCAAGGCAGAACTTAGGGGGGCAGGGAAAGATAGGCTGAATGCTGGGAAAAAGAAGGGCGGAGTCAGAGAGAAGCCATGGAGCCTCCACCAGAGGCAGGCATGCTGAAACTTTGCTGGTAGGCCACGACCTTGTGGTGATGCACAGATTAATG
>LOJH01054525.1:0-12011 GCA_001685095.1 Ellobius talpinus
TTTCTTTATTAACCAATGAAAGTAACACATAGACAGATGATCCTCCTACACCAGGAGAACACAAAGTAAAGAAATTCTAGTGAAGAAAAATAGTTTAAATTCAATGCTTCAGGGAAAAATAAAATTCTGTAAAGTCAATTTTCTGTTCTTTTAACCTCCAAATGAAAGCTTAATGAAATTCTGGACAAGATATCCTATCAATAAGTGATTTTTATGTTGTCTTGATTGTTTATGAAATAGATATTTGTGTAAGTAATCAATAAGCAGTGGTAGAGACATCATTCTTTATACAAGATTAGTTCTCAACCCACATATTAAAAATAGGTGAAAGGTAAAAATGCATTCTATATCTAAAATGTGCTTTTTCCAAATTATTTGTCAATTAATGAGCATTTAAGTTTGAGAGTCATAAAGAAACTTCCTTTTTAGTATATCTTTTAGTGTGTGCTGAGATAACATGAGGAGGAAAAATTGATTTAATTTTCTCTATACTTTTGCCAACCTTGATTTTGTATTATTCTGTATGACTCCTGGAACTCAGTCTCAGGAAGCTTACACTGAATCCTGATTCCAAAATAATTGCTGACTCTTCACCTTGGCAAACACTGACACCAGAGTAAACTGACATTATTTAATCATCCTAGGGTATGACATGATTAATTAAGGTTTTACTTTAATGTATTTACATGTCAGCAGGAAAAATATAGTCATGCTTTTCAAATATGTTTACCTGCAGTGAAACTGGAAGTATACAGGACTTAATGAACACTGATAAAGTCAGTCATATGTTCAGTATAGTTCTATGAAGAACCCCACCAAACAAGTATTTTTGCTCTTTAATCCAATCTTATGAGTCTGAACTGCTTATTTATGCCTGGCCTTCCATGTGCATGCTCTTTGGCGGTAGCATACCTGTCCTCAAGTGCCTAAAATAATTGCACAATGATAATCAAGTGTCTAACTCCAAATGTTCGCCAAAGTTGGCTGACAAGAAGGGAAGCTTTCTTTGCCACTATTCCAGAAAAAAAAATGGATAGCTTGTCTAAAATTCAAAGAAGGGGAAATTATGTTTTTCCTAATATGCTTTTATTTTTGCAGGTTTGGAGAGTCAGCAATGATATTGAAAGATAATGAACATTGAGGAAATCATATAGAAAAATCCATTAAATATTCATTTCCTTAATAATTGACTTCTGGAAGTTAGATAGATATCTCAGTCAACAAAGTGCTTGCTCTGCAAGCCAGACAACCTAAATTCAAATCCTCAGATTGCATGTGCCAGCCACACATGGAGCATTCATCTGTAGTCCCAGTGCTGTAGCAAGTTCTGCGATGAATGTGGCACATGCCTGGAGGTCTGTACAATATTGTAGCCATTATGTAACAGATTGATGTGAGATTCCCCTCTGTATGCTGTGAATATCATTGGTTAATAAAGGAACTGCTTTGGGCCTATAGAGTAACAGAGCTAGGTGGGAAAAACTAAACAGAATGCAGGGAGAAAGGAGATGGAGTCAGAAAGAAGCCATGTAGCCCTGCCAGAGCCAGATGGAACTTTACCAGGTAAGCCACAGCCACGTGGTGATACACAGATTACTAGAAATGGGTTAAATTAANCTGTATGCTGTGAATATCATTGGTTAATAAAGGAACTGCTTTGGGCCTATAGAGTAACAGAGCTAGGTGGGAAAAACTAAACAGAATGCAGGGAGAAAGGAGATGGAGTCAGAAAGAAGCCATGTAGCCCTGCCAGAGCCAGATGGAACTTTACCAGGTAAGCCACAGCCACGTGGTGATACACAGATTACTAGAAATGGGTTAAATTAAGATATAAGTGTCATCCAATAAGAAGCTAGAGCTAATGGGCCAAGCAGTGATTTAAATAATATTGTTTCTGTGTGATTATTTTGGGGCTGAGCAGCTGGGAACCAACAAGTGACCGCCTCCTTGCAGCAATAGAGTTTGGAGCTTTTTCAAAGAAATAAATCTGTAACTAGCCTGGGAACGCACACACTAATACTCAGTGACTGTATTTCAAAGGAAATGAAAATAGCTTGCCAAAGAAACACTTTCCCTCCTGTGTTCATTATGGCATTAGTCACATTTGCCAAGGAATAGAGATAATCTAAATATCCATCAACTGATAAATGAATGAACAAAGCATGTTATAGATACATGATAGAATAATATTCTACATTAACCAGTAATGTTATTCTACCATTTACAAAATCATTCATGGAACTAGAGGCCTCTGTGTTAAAGTGAAGTAATAATAGTCCAGGCACAGAAAGGCAAATACTACATGATTTCCTTTATTTTGAATGTAAAACCACTGGTCTCCTTGAAGTTGGAATAGAACTTATAGAGGCCAGGGAATAGTGGAGAGTGTTGGATAAAGAAAGAAAAAATGCATTTATAATTTCAAAGCTTTGGTGTGCCATTATGGTAGTTACTATGTAGCACTTGTTTACAGCACATGCAACTCCTACAGAGACTTGGGTTGGTTTTCATGACACACAGCTCACAACAACTTGTAACCCCAGTTCCAGGAGTTCTGACTTAAATGGGCCTTCATGGACATGCATACATGCAGGCAAAACTTTCATACACATAAAAATATTTTTTGCAAAAACATAAACTAGAAGGTTATGAAATGTTTTCAACATAAATGATATGTACTGAAAAATAGATATATATGGTTGATAGGATTTAGGTATTATATATGCATAAAATATCATAGTAACCAATATGTCTATTTATAAATGATTTATATCTTTTATATTAAATAAAATTTATGAAGATAAAAGAGAGGAGATATCTGAATATCACTAAACTCCTAGTGCTATGGAACAAGATCTTGTACCCTGTAAAGATTTGTCACTTGTATTTTAATAAGATGCTGATTGACCAGTAGCCAAGCAGGAATTATAGGTGGGGTGACCAGGCAGGAAGTAGAGGTGGGACAATGAGAACAAGAGAATTCTGGGAAGAGGAAAGGCACCATCTGCCATCAAAACCCAGATGCAGAGGAAGCAAGATGAGAATACCTTGTTGATAAAAAGTACCAAGTCACGTGGCTAACACAGACAAGAATTATGGATTAATGTAAGTTATAAGAGTTAAAAAGAAGCCTGAGATAATAGGCTAACCAATTTAAAAATAATGTAGACCTCTGTGCATTTCTTTGTGCCTGAACGATTCCAGGACCGGGCAGGATAGAAACCTCTGTCCTCATCCTAGGGCCTTCCACTAGCCAGGAGAGCAGTCACAGGGGGTTTGAATTCAACAAACATGATCAGAGACATGAAGTGTTGTAATATCCATCCTTCTCTCTGATGCAGATACCAAACCATGGACACATTTGATGCTGCATGCAATACAATAATTCAATGGGACAGACTACCCAATTTCACTCTGCATGGTAACAAAAATAGCAGTGTATGTTAAACACGCAAATGCATAGACCTTGTGCCATAAGTTTTTGCATCATTTTATACCTGTTTCTGGATTTTTTTTCTTTTCATCAAGTTTATAACAGGAGCAGTTTAGCCATATACAGCATACTGTCATTGAAAGGACAAATGCCATGTGCTGTGTCTCTGTGCTCGGGCATTCAGTCAAACATTCTGGATGTTTCTGTGAAGATGGTTAATTTTGCTTTTTACTTTTTTAAATTTTTGTTTCTTGTCTTTTGAATAAATTCAACACTTAAATTTAGAATGATTGAGTTAAGAAGATTAAATGAGATAAAGAACA
Organism: Ellobius talpinus; assembly: GCA_001685095.1. NCBI lineage: Eukaryota > Metazoa > Chordata > Mammalia > Rodentia > Cricetidae > Ellobius > Ellobius talpinus. The sequence goes on from LOJH01054525.1 coordinate 3,757, forward strand.
CAGGCAGACAGAGAGAGAGAATGAGACAGAGAGAAGGAAATCCCATATCAGTTCTTCTGAAGAAGTATAATTATACACTCATGAGAGGTTTATATATATATATATATTAAATCTTCACTTAGTAGAAAAAAGAAGTTGTAGATATATAGAGTAGACACTGGACTTGGAAAATTGCTTTCTAGGGTCTAGGGAGATTACACCATGGAGAAAGTGCTTGGCACTGAGTTGTGTTCACCAGAACCTATACAAAACACATGTGCTTGTAATACCAGTATTCCTAGGGTAGGATTAGAGGTGGAGACAGAAGAACCGAAGAAAATTGCATTGCACAGTAAGAGACTGTTTGAACCAAGGTAGTAGATGAGGACCAAAACTTAAAGTTAGCCCCTCACCTTCCACAGTGTAGGCACATATGCAAATTCACACACACATACACATTCACAGATGTACCAACACACACACATATTATTTATAAACATAATCACTCCTACAAAAATAAATGTACTTATGTATAAATGAAATAAATATCAATATCATAAAATCTAATGAAACTCATATCTGCTTTGGCATGCATTGGAAATGACCTTGGATGTGGCTGTGCTTTTATTGTTTCATCAACCTTGAGCTTTATTTAACACATTAAGCCTTGCTGACTGCTACCTTGTGCCAAGAAACTTGCTTTCACATGGGTTCTATCTCTGAGTCAGGGAATGTGCATAGTTTTGCCTCTATGAATTTAACTCACATCTTGATTGAGGATGAAAACTCTAAAACTATTATGTATGAATAGAATTGGAACATCTCTGGAAACATTCTGATGCCCAAATCAAAAATTCAGTTCATTCACAAAAAAGGAATACTGATTAATATTTTATTTGAAGTAAGTCTACCATTCTCTGTTTCAAATGAATCTCCAGTGGAACAGCCGCTACTCAGTGGCAACCATCTTCCCTCAAATGGCTGTACTTGATGAGAGGCCACATTCACTCTGGCTGTGCTGACTGAATTAGAACTGTCTTGATGATATAATAGAAGTACTGACAAATGTGCATTCAAATTGCTTAATTTTAATTAACTCTAATTAATGGCTCATGTCTGATTTTTTCCCAAACACCATACTGAATATTTTAATTTGGACATGGAATAACTTTCACAAAATAAAAATTTAAGCTCTTATTCATAAATCCACTTTACTTGACAGTTTCTTTGCTACATCTTCATCTGGCTACCTAAAATATGAATAAAAATTCAGAAAGTATTAAGTTTACCCACTTTAAACATGTTGGAAATATTTTAAAACTGTATAATCACCTATTTATCCATTTATCTACCTATAGGCTGACCCATATGAATAAAAATTCCAATTTCTATTTATTTTTACATATAGCAAATTAGCCATGTATGTGCTTGTACTGAATTCCCAGCTAAAGCCAAGTATGATGGCAATTAGAGACATTTCTACCTTAGGAATTTGTTAAGAAACTATGAAAATCAACTCATGACTCTTATTTTATTGTGAATCAAGAAAATTTTCACTTTGTCTTATGTATTTAGCTCAATTATAATATTTGCTAATTTGGTTATATGCTTAGAATCCTTTCCCCAAAAGATGAGAAACTGGAAAATAATGTACTATAGCTTTTCTTTCTGTATTTGAAAATACACTTGTTACCTGCAATAAAACTTAATTTTGTGTCATTTTATTATTTAAATGTTACATACTTTGTATGAAGTTGAAGTTGTAAAGGAAGATAAACACTGTTAAGCAACTTATTTACTTAATATTTTTAAAATATTAGTGTCTTTTAGCTAACATGCATTTCCACCTTGATCTGTTAGAAAGAATGCTTTAGTATTTAGTATCATAGTAGATACAATAAACAGCACATTTTTAAAGCTGGTCTGGGGAAGACACACTAATTATAGGTCCTGGTTTTACTAGGCTCCTTCTCTAAGTTCTACCTTGATTCTATTATGCCTATTTTGGCCCTGAAGATGAAGATACTTGCATCTCCAACAGTTAAATCACCTGGTTGAATGCCTAGTTCTAAAGGCTCAGAGGTTTACTAATCCCTTCATTCTCTCCCCTTCATTTTTTTTTTCTGGGATACAGCTTCTCGCTCCTTTCCCATTTAGTTGGCCATCCCAAATAATCCTATAGTCTGATACTTCACTCCTCATTGTCAAATTATCTCCGTGTCGTTATCATCCATCTCTATTAGTCAATATCAGGCTACTCTTCTTAAATTACTCAATTTTCTTGTGCCTCAGAATGCACATATAGATTGAGATCATGAACCAACAAAATCAGCTTCTGTGTGATGGAAGAGTCACCAATGGAGTCTCTCCACTGACTAGGAGAGCCAATTGCTTAAATAAGGCAGATAGCTTGTTAAATGAGTAATTTGGAATTCATAACAGACTGCTCTATACTATTAGGTGCCATAAATAACACGGCTGAACAGGTGAAGTTCAAAGTCAGATCCCTGGGAAAAAGACCCATTACATCAGGTGGAGTTGATTTATTTGGCCACTTACTGTAAATCTCATAAACCTGCATGGCAAGCCATGAGGCATAAAACAAGAGAAGGTCCTAAATCTCTCCATTATCTGATCTCCTCTTAGTACCATAGCTTTATCCTCTCCACCTTTAAATAGAATTGGAGTTTCCGAATCCTCCTTTCTGTATTCCAGAGAACACAGCCCTGGCACCTGATATGCCCATCGCTGTTTTCAATACATTCACACCCTCTAGACCCATCTGCATCCAATCCTCACCTCATGAGCCTGTGATGGTGTGTATTAACTTTCCTCCCCTCTCCTATCTTCATTTTTCCTCTCCTTTCTTCTCCTCCCCCTCCTGCCCTTCCCCTCTCCTTCCCCTAACCCCCCATCTCTCTCTGCACACAAATTCATGTGAAGGCTAGGGGTCAACAGTGGATGGTATGTTATTCCACAGTATGGTTCACATTGACTTCTTTTTTTTGAGACTATGTAGCCTTGGCCTTGAGCTCACTATGTAGGCATTGCTAGACTTGAACTCATAGAGCTCTGCCTACTCTGCCTGGTTTGCCTCCTGGGTGCTGGTATTAAAATTGTATGTCACTATGCTTATGCTTAGTTGGCCACCTTGAATGTCTCACTGGCATTTGGACTGAAGGATTTGGGTAGACTAGCAGACCTACAAACCCCAGAGACTAACCTGTATTTGGCACCCTACTCCTGTGACAATTGAGTTCACTGCAACTTCCAATTCTACACGTGGGAGCTAAAGCTCAGATTCAGGTCCTCAGAGTTGCTCGGCAAGCACTTTACCAACTGAGTCATTATTTCCCAAGCTTCTGCTTTAATTTTTTCTGAGCTATTTCTAGTAGTAAAGAATTCCCCCTTTTTTCAGTTTAATACTTGAGTAGTTAAAACCTCAGTAAATCCCATGTGATATTCAAACCTTGTATCCCTTGTATTCCTTCTACTGGTTCTTATAAGCCTGGAGAGTAGTTTGGAATATCCTACATGGACACCTGTATGCCTCATGAAAAAAGTTTTTCTTTTTAATCAAGAAGCAAAGTAAACCTTCCTAAAGTTATGTGTTATCAAATCATAATTAAGTTTAGGTCAATCTGTTGCAAACTGATCATTCATTTGAGACTGCATATATTTAATGCTTTCAGTTTATAGTTATATTGTCTATTGGTGCAATCTAACATTGCATTTGATATCTTAGGATATATTTAAATAGATTATGTGTTTAAAGTTAAAAACACTTCTTCCACATTTGAAGAAATTTGTGACTTTCAAGTACCTTTTATAAAAATGATAAATGGTCTATAATTTTATGTTTCTATGATGCACTTACTATTTATCAAATAATCTGAACAACCATATTTTACCTTTAAAATTTACAGGAATAATTTCTTTGTCATTGTATGTCATCAAGCATACAGGAAAATAGCCCAAGGTCAAAGTCACATGTCTGGTTTAAGAGCCATTCAATCACATGGTGATCATTTATATAGACACTTACTGGAGCGTGCCTAAAACTACCCATTGTTCTAATCACACTAGTTTGTACTTTTGCACACAGATACCCCAAGGTCTGCCCTGAAGCTCCCCACCCTCCGTCCCTTAATCCTTTACAGCTGCATTATTCCTAGACTCCTTGATCAATGTCTCTTTTTCAACTTTCACACCTGTTTTTTTCCAATACTGGTGACTCTATTGAAATCATACAACTTTGGTTTGGGGAGGAGGTAGAATAATTACCTCTGTCTGTAAGTCCTTCTTGATCAGTGTTACTCCATGACATCATCTTTAATTCTCCTCTGTGCTTCGGTTCCCTGAATTTTTATCTGCAGATGCCCAACTCTTACATCCAACCCTCCTGACCCTTAATCTGTGACGTCAACATCTACAAGGCAGTGCTTATGTGCTGGATGTAGAATCCTCTTCGTGGTATCTCATGCCAACATATTTCTGTAATTTGCGCTCAAGGTCTCTTTTTTAGAAATTCTATAAAGCCAATACTAACTAACATGATCAACTCTCTAAAAGTAATAGCATGACACACCATCTTATTATGTTTTTATTCTCTAGTGAGAAAATGATAGCTGATACTTGATCATACATGAAAGAATATCAAGAAAGTCTTGCGGCATTGTTCATTTCCTACTTTATTTCTATAAGTTGGGAAATCTTCCTCTTGTTTGTATCAAGGACATTTTCCAGATTGCACTGGTACTGATTTTCAGGAGAAAAGAAATATGGCTTAAATTTAGAGTGAAATTGTATGATGAAGTTGTCCATTAGAATTGATTGGAAAAGTCATTTTTATTAGTTTAGATAAATAGACATCCATGTACAGAGTTAATGCATAAAATTAACTCAAGAATTTAATCCATCAAGAGAATATGAAATGCAAAAAGACACACCATTAGCAAGCACATTTTATAAAGATAATGAAAGTCCTGTTGATTTAGATACCATAAACAGATATTGAGTAGAAATTTCAACCCACCAATATGGAATTATAAACAATATGACTACATTAGTTTAGAGAAGTGAATGCTTTTTGCTATTTTATTTCATGCCAACAAATACTTTGAAAATAAAGTGGAGAATTTTACATTTGGGAGCTACATATTAGAACTTTCTGTGCATGCCTTTGTTGGGATGAAATATGATCGTGCCAATTTTTAGCATCCCATTACATCTGGTGGATGCCATCCTAACACAATTGCTTGTACAGCATATGTCAGAAATAAGACATACTTGTCAAAAACAGCTATTTCACTAGGCAAATTTGGCTTTCAGTTATATTCTAAATGTGTCTCAATACTTTAAAAATAGGTTTGTATGTAAATATAGTACTTTAATGAGGAAAAATACAGTAGTTGTTCTTAATATTGCTTAGCAGGGACAATAGCGAGAGTAGTCACCCATATACTTAGAACAGGGAAATAGGATGGGGGACATTCAGGCCTCTTTGATTTTTATTTGAACTTCACTTTTACTTTTGGAGGGTTTATGTAACTGCAAATCATGTTCTAAAATAATTCATATGTAGTGTTAGAAGTCTTTGTGTCCAGTTGAATGCTTTTTTCAAGGAATGAGTATAGCATAGACACTTTCTAAATTCAAAATATTTCCTTCCAGTCAGTAGTATGTGCATGTTGAATAGAGATGTGCTTAAAATTTTAAAGTGTCATTTGCATTTAAATGTCCAATTTTCAGTGAGTATCTTTCTCCTATTTTCTTTCAGGTAAGATTTTTGCAATCTCCATACCATCTTAAGAAAGCACTGAACACATGACCATAGCTTTGTGGCAATTGTGTAATTCACTAGAAGAAAAACAGTTGATCCATTATGTTTTCCAGATTTTTTATATGAAGCTGTCATGGTGGTCACAAAGGACCAAAACAAGCAAGGCATTCCCTTTAGAGGATTCTGGAGCTTTTTATTGCACATTCACTTTCTGTAAGCTTGTTCTTTCCCAGGGCTCATGGGATCTGCTCAGACCCTCTTTTCTGTCTGCACTTCATCTGGGACACCCCTAAACTCTCAACTCATTGTTTGCAATTCACATATTTGTGCAACCGAATTCTTTCCTAGCACAGGAATTTTTTAAGTATCAACCTCTCTGCCTGGGAAACCATTTCACATTGAGAAATAACTAATCACTCTATCTTCTGTCTAATGTGTGGCATCTACAGAATGCTGACCCCTTACTATATTTAAAAGAATTGCCAGCTATTTTAAGAAAAGTGTGCCCTCTTTTAGTATCCTTCCTATATTCTTTTGCTATACATACACACATTTTTCAATATGGTATTTCTTTATTTTTTGTTTTTCTCAGAAAATAATAAATGTGGTCCATGGTTGAACTGGAAGATGTGTACCCAGCATGAACAATAACTTTTCTATAGTGGAATGAGTGAAGTGTCCTCCCCCAGTCTTTCCACACCCATATACTCTAGTGCTCCCCATGGTCAACTGCAATATGTACTCCAGGTTAGGAAGAACAGGTGCATGTTCAGGTGAGGGACCTGTAACCCTCTGACTCTTCCTTCGGTGAAGGAATATGAACAGTCAGCAAAGCTCATCTATGAATGACCTTTTGCAAGTGGACATAGCTGACCTGTAAATTATGGTGGCAGTTTGGCTCAGAGGATTATCCTGCATCACAATTTCCCACCTCCCAATCATTAGCAAAATATGTTCCCTTACCAAATATGTATCTGTGTGTTTTGTTTGTATGTTAACAAAAAGCAGAGTAATCTGGTAATTATCACTTTAAAACATACATTTTCTTATGTGTCAGACACTGAGATCAAAATTAATACAGGTGACAAGGATCTTTGTCTACCAGCGTTGTATATTGATTGAAGATGGAGTTTCTCTGTTGCCCCTTAATTACCTATTTTTGTCTTACAATTCATATTTTTAAGATTATATATGCAAAAGTCCAAATTTTATTTTTGACTTACTCTGCTTAGGTACATATATCTATATGAGCCTATATATCCCTATCAATAAGTCTCTCTTAACACAGCATCTCCCAGTTTTCTCTGCCTTTACCCTAATACTACAGTGTTAATAGTTCTGCAGGACATCCCTCTCTTCATAGCTGTTGTTTTTATTTCACTTGACTTATCTTCCTACCCTTCATTTACTGCAAGAACAGATATGATCCCCAGAAAATGCTGGGTTCACTTTCAAGTTTTGACAAGCTTGCTTTTTAATGTACTGTGGGCTTCAAATTAATTCATGACAAGAGACACAGAATGAGCCCTTATCCTGAATTTTAAAAACTTTTTAAACTTATGTCTCCCAATTTTTGAGATTATAATATAATTAGAACAACTGATATAATATCGTTTTATCTCTACTTTACACTTTCTCCATTTAGTGTCTGCTCAGGAGATTTTCAGTCCCTAACCCTCTGAATACCATGTCCACCTAGGCAGCACATTCAGAACTTTCCATGACTACAACCATGTCATAGATACACAACCAAACTAGCTGTTGAATGTGTTAACTGAAACAATATTACCGGGTTATCTTAACTTACATCTGAGAATCATGCCATTGTATTTTTGTGGATTTTTCCCTTGTAAACACTGTACCTCTGAGCTTCAGAGGCAAAAATTCTTTGGGGACAAGGAATTTCTGTCATTCTTTGGCTAATAAAGGACTATAATTTGGCCTTGTATGTGTGGTGGTCTGTAATTTTCTGCCTGAATTGCAACAATAATTACATTATTTTCCCTTCTCTTTCCTCCCTCCAAACCCTTCCATACAGACTTCCTTTCTCTTTTCTAAATTCAGGCTCTCTCTATCGTATTCATTATTACTGCATGTGTGTGTGTGTTTGTATGTTTGTGTGTGTATGTGTGTGTGTGCATGTTTGTATACTAAATATATGAGCTCAACCTGCTCAAGTCTTATTCATGTTATTCATGTTTATGTTTTCAGGACTGACTAGAAATCTCACCAACATGACTGTGCTAACATGCGCTGAACAAAGACATCAATAGTCGTGCTGTGTGGAGCGGTAAAACCCCACGAGACTGCATCCTGATTCTTATGAACCTTAATGAAATGTACACAGGTGGTAGTTTCTGGATTATACTTTTTTGATTTTTAATTGATGATGATGGTTGCTAAAGTTACTTTCCTTTATGAAGTGTCAAAGTGGAGTTTTTCTTTTAAATTGATATCTTTTCCAGCACATTAGTAAGTTGACTTAAGTTGGTTT
>LOJH01054527.1:0-12010 GCA_001685095.1 Ellobius talpinus
CCTTCTTTCTTTCTTTCTTTCTTTCTTTCTCAGGGTTTCTCTGTGTAACAGCCCTGGTTGTCATAAAACTCACTCTGTAGACGAGGCTCGCCTCAAACTCACAGAGCTCCTCCTGCCTCTGCCTCCCCAGTGCTGGGACTGGAGGCATGTGGCAGCACTGTAGACTATCTCTAAAAACCTTCTTGTTCCAGACATCTATTTGCTTTGCAGTTTACAGTGGACAAAGAAGGACTTTAAAGAATTTGAGCTTTAGAGCACAGAGTATAAGTGAATTATAGTGCCATCTTTGCCCCTTAAGGTAGAGGATACCCTTAAAGAAAAAACATGGAACTCATGAACAGAAATACTTACAGAGATTGTCACAAACCAAACTACAGAAATAAATTAAATGGCTCACAGAACTCTGGAGGGTTGTTCCTTCACCAGTCACCAGTTATCCAAATAAAGTAGCAATAGAACTGCTCAAAAAGTAAAGATATGGGCGATGGCTCAACCACTAAGAGTACTCGTTACTCTTCTGGGGTACCTGAGTTCAGCTCCCAGCACCCATGGTGGTACATCATGGCAGCTCACAGCCATCTGTAACTCCAGCCCAGGGGATCCAGTGTTCCTCTTCTGGCCTCCATGGGCACTGTACACATATGTTACACACACATTCAAGCAAAACACCCACACACATAAAATAAAAAGAAAGATACATACACCTTAAACACACAGATCTCCAAAGCAACTGTTCCCCGGCCTTGCGAAGCATGACAGTGTCATCAGTAGCGTGTTTCTGCACGACTTGGGAGCACCACCAGCAGCAGCTCTGAGCAGGAGCAGCTCTGAGCAGGAGCATCAGCAGTGAGAAACAATGTTCCTACTGTTAGACAGGTGTTGATTTCAAATCTTTAACTGTCATGCGTACTCCTAAAAGCCAGTCTAGTGGTTTTCCTAGCTCTGTGTCCTGATCTCTTCACAGTCACAGGTTCTCCCATGTAAGAAGGAAAGGCATCTGAATGCTGAAACAACATACAGTGAGCTTCTGTATCCTTGGGTTCTGCATCTGTGTGTTCATTCAAAACGCGAATTAAATATACGCAGGAAAAAGTAACCTCTGTTCTGAAGATGTGTAGACAGTTTCTAAATGTTATCCTCTAGACCAAGTATAACAACTATTTACATAGCATTTACATTGTATTAGGTGTTATGCATAATCTCTTTTGTTTGTTTGTTTTTGTTTTTGTTTTTGAGACAGGATTTCTCTGTAGCTTTGGAACCTATCCTGGAACTCTGTAGACCATGCCGGCCTCGAACTCACAGAGATCTGCCCGTCTCTGCCTCCAAAGCAACAGGTAATCTATAGATGATTTATACGGAAGTCTAAATACAGGTTATAATTCTGTACCATTATATAGAAAGGTCATGAACACTCATGTACTCTGGAATGAGAGAGTGGTCCCAGAGGCCAACCTCCCTCAATGCTGAGAAAAGACTGTACCAGAGTGTAAAACCTGCAGGGAACTAAGGAGAGAAACCAAAACAACAGAACTGGTAGTGAGGAGCTGAATGACTGTTACCAACAGACTCTTTGGAAAGCAGGGTTTTTTTTTCTGGTAAATTGAAGAGGAATCTATTCGAATTGTCCATTGATAAGCCACTGAAACTAAAACCATCAAGTGATGTATAGAATGGAATTTGGAAAGTTTTAAATAAATGAGTGGCATAGCAAAGCAAACCTCCCACTTACCATCTGCTTATATTTTTGAATACTGCTACCCAGGGTTTATAAAATAAAAGTAAGCTGCTGGCATTGGCACACACCCTTACACCCTTAATCCCAGAATTCAGGAGGCAGAGGCAGGCAGATCTGGGTGAGTTTGTGTGAGTTTGAAATCATTGAAATCAGCCTGGTCTATAGAGCAAGTTCCAGAACATCCAGAGCTATATAGTGAGACCCTGTCTCAAAAAAAAAAAAAAAAACACCATGTTGGAGAGATGTCCAGAGGACCCAGGCTCAATTTCTAGCATTCCATGGAAGCTCACAACTGTCTGTAGTTCCATCTTCAGGGAGTTTGACACCTTCACACAGACACACATGCAGACAAAACACCAATGCACATAAAATAACAAATTCATTTTAAAAAATTAAAGTAAGCACTAAGGATAGATGATCCGGTGTCTCTCATAGAAATATAGAAGGTTCACATATGACATATAATCAATTTTTAGAGCCCTACTAATGACCAGCATCGCTAGTCAGGTGTACTGACACCTATAATGTTAGCATTCTGGAGACAGAGACAGGTGACAGCACCCATATCAAGCAGCTCACAACTGCCTGTAACTCCAGCTCTAGGGGTATCGGACACCTCTGGCTTCTTCAAGCACCTGTACACATGGACACAGACAAACGCATAATTTAAAATAAATGTTTTTTTAAATTATAAAATAAAATACAAATTAATATGTATAGCCAAATATATCTGGGTATGGTGACTCATTCCTGTAATCCTAGCACTTGGGTGAAAGCAGAAGGATCAGAAGTTCAAAATCATCCTTGACTACATAGTGAGCTCTAAACTAGCCTAGGATACATGAAATTCTATCTGAAAAAAAGAAAAAGAGAAGAAAACCAGGGCTGGCTAGATGGCTCAATGGTTAGCATTGGATGCAGTTCCCAGCACCCACATGGTGGATCTCAACCATCCAAAAATTCCAGTTCTAGGAACTCCAACACCCTATTCTGACTTCTGTGGGCACCAGTCATACATGTGGTACATACATATACTTGCAGGCAAAACACCTGTACAGATAAAAATAAATAAATCTGTGTTTTTTTTAAAATGTATATAGGGCTGGTGCAATGACTCAAGAAGCACTTGCCACCAAGCCTGATAACCTAAATTTGGTCCCTGGAACCTGCATGGTGAAGGGGAAAAAGCAACCTCCACAAGTCCCCTGACTGCTACCTATGCTCTGGGGTGCACACACATACAATACATTAAGAAATGCATAAATAGTATAACATATAAATCAAAAAGTTATACTTCCATGTGATAGAGCATTATAAACCAGGATAAAAGGAGTCAGTTCCATCCATCTGTCACCATGGAAATATCTCGAGTTTTAGTAACTGCTGGTTAAATCTGGCCCACAGAATAAAAATAAAAATGAGCTCTCTCTTCTCACATGTTCCATCCTTCTCCTGACTCAAGAGAGTGCAGGAAGATGCTGGGCTCTGTGACATCTCTTAAACCTTGGTCCTGAAGCAGAAGACACTGCCGGGGTGTGTGATGCAGCTCGAAGTCAGCACAGTTGTCTGACACCTGCTGAGAGGTTCCCGGAGGAAATGGGGGAGGGGGCGGTAAGGAAAGAATCAACTAGGAAACAGAGGACTTTCTCATCATCTATTTGGAATCTGGGCTGATGCAGAGACTAGGGAGAAAGTTCCTATTTGCTTAGGTAGTGCCCTGGTTCATTTTCTATTGCTGTGATAAGCAACATAATCAAAGCAACTTGGGAAGAAAGGATTTATTTGGCTTATACATCTCAAATCACAGTTCATCCCTGAGGTAAATCAGGACAGAAACTGACACAGAGGCCTTGGAGGAGTGCTGCTTACTGACTTGCTCCTCATGGCTTGCTCAACCTGCTTGCTTTCTTTCTGTTTGGTTTTTAGTTGTTTTGTTTTTGCTGTGTGAGGCAGGGTTTCTCTGTATACCCCTGACTGTCCTGACCATGGGTGGCACACTATCCACAGAGCTAGCTCCTCCCACATCAATCTTCAATCAAGACATTACCCCCACAGACCTGCCTCCAAACCAAACCCAAAGGAAGCATTTTCTCAGCTGAGGACCTCTCTTCCCGAATAAACTTAACTTGTGTCAAGTTGACAAAAATCTAACCAGCGCAAGTTAGCAAGGATGTATAGAGGAAGTACCAGTAATCTAGCCAGGCGCCAAAGGGTAAGTAAGCACACACCATTCCTAGCAGGCAATTGATTCTGTGGCAATCCAGATTGCTTTCGGAGTTCAGTTCTGTAAGAACACAACAGCACAAGGCTCATTAATAGCAAACACATTCCTCACCTAGTGACATCAGTTTTACCCTTGTCTTTCTGTTTAGGGAAATGTACTAAAACATTTGAATGTTTTGAAAATTAATTTCTAAACCAAGGGGGAAAAAAACCAGACAGTGGTGGCACATGCTTTTAAAACCAGCACTCAGCCAGGTGGTGGTGGTACACGCCTTTAATCCCAGCAATCGAGAGGCAGAGGCAGGCAGACCTCTGTGAGTTTGAGGCCAGCCTGGTCTACAGAGAGAGTTCCAGGACAGACTCCAAAACTACAGAGAAACCCTGTCTCGGGAAAACAAAAAACAAAAAACAACAACCAAATAAATAAATGAAACCAGAACTCAGGAGGCAGAGGCAGGCAGATCTGTGAGTTCAAGACAAGCCAGGGACATATAAAGAACCCCTGTCTCAAAAAAACAACAAAAACAAAAAAGAGGGGAAAAAAAAGAAAATTATTTTTTATTTTCTCACTGACTCCATTAAAAATTAGGAAAAAATATGAAATGGGGATGTAATAAAAAGCAGTGGCAATATGGCTGGCCCTGTGAGATGTGCCTGTAGTGACAGCTTACTCAGTAGCTTGATATAAAAGTATAGCTTTCACGCCAGGTGGGGTGGTTGGTGCACGTCTTTAATCCCAATACTCAGGAGGCAGAGGAAGATGGATCTCTGTGAGTTCGAGGCCAGCCTGGTTTACAAGAGCTAGTTCCAGGACAGGCCCCAAAGCTGCACAGAGAAACCCTGCTTCAAAGAACAAAACAAAACAAACAATAAAAGTATAGCTTTCACCCAGTAGAGGAAAAAGAAGAAAAAGCCCACAAGATAGCACAGGGGGTAAAAAGGAACTCCTGCTGCGGGATATTTGTGCATTGTGTAAAGATGTTTTGCTGTGATTAATAAAGAGCTAAACAGCCAATAGCTAGGCAGGAGAGAATAGTCAGGACTTGTGGGCAGAGAGAACTCTGAGAAGAAGAAAGGCGAGTTCTCCAGTGAGATGGACGCCAGGGAAGCAAGACATGCATTATGGCAGAATGTAGATTTAAGAAATATGAGTTAGGGGCTGGAGAAATGGCTCAGCGGTTAATAGCACTAACTGCTCTTCCAGAGGACCCGGGTTCAATTCCCAGCACCCACATGGCAGCTCACAACTGTCTGAAAATCCAGATCCAGGGGATCTGACACCTTCACACCAATGCACATAAAATAAAGATAAATAAATCATAAAAAAGAAATATGAGTTAATTCGAGTTATGAGAGCTAGTTGGTAATAAGCCTAAGCTAAGGCCGAACTTTCAAAATTAATACTAAGTCTCCATGTTGTTTATTTTTGGGCTGGTGGTCCCAACGAGAAAGTTCTACTACACACTCCATCAAGCCTGAAGACCCGAGTTCAGCCCCTGGAATCCACATGGTAAAAGGTGAGAGCCAGCTCCTACAAGCTGTCCTCTGACCTTTACACATGTACCATGACACACACACACACACACACAATAAATAAATGTTAAGGATGGGAGAGAAAATAACTACTCACATTTATTGTTACTGACATTCAGAAATGAGTGAGGTCGTGAAAGAGCATGCGCATCTTCTAAAGATCCCTTGTTTCTATAGAGACACTATGGGGCGAGCATAGCCTTGCAAGTAACAATGAATTGATTACAATAATGATTGATCGTCTACTATTAGGTGACCTACAGGTATGAGCGACCTGAATAGAACTCTCATGTGTTTCTGACAATGTGGCCCTACACCGGTTCGTTATCGCATACGCTAAAATCATCCATCTCCTCTGACTGACTTTTTATAATTAGTTCTGCAGGGTTTTGCCTGAAGGAATTTTCTAAAGTTTTCAATATCCTGTAAGTACTCTCTCTGCAGACCCATCCTGTTAGTCCACCAGATTGCCTAGACAGATGTAAACCTCAGTAGTGAACACTGCCTTCTTGCAAATATACTTCCACCAGGAGAGGAAGAAAGAAGAGGACTTGCCATCTGAATTGTTGCATTTCCTACTCGGGGTATATATATCTGAAAGACTGAAGCAGCAGAATGAGCACTCTAGCCATGCGCATTAAATTAAATTGGATTTACCATCTGTTGGTAAATATTTCCAACTTTGTGCTTCGTGCAATACTTCTCCGTGACCCCATTCTCTGTTGAGCAAACTAAGGCATTTCCTTTTCTTTATTTATTTTAACTTTTATTTTATGCATATGAGTGCTTGCCTGAATGTATTTGTGTAGACCGTGTACACACCTGGTTTGGATGAAGGCCAGAAGGTGGTATCAAATCCCGTGGAACTGGAATTGCAAATAGTTGTGAACCACCATGTGGGTGCTGAGAACTGAACCTGGGTCCTCCTCAAGAGCAGCCAGTGCTTTTCTTACCAACAGAGCCATCCCTCTAATCCTTCCAAAGCACTCTTGAGTTAGTTACTATTTTTAGTTAGTGTGTCTATTGTACAAAGTACTTTAAATTTTTAATTTTTTACTTATTTGTGGTATATAAGTGTCAGTTTTTCCTACCATTCCACAATGGTAGGATCTGAGTTCCAGGACTCGAACTCAGATCATCAGGCTTGGCAGGAGGGCTTTTGAGCCCATAAAATAGAGTTTCATTATGACGTTTTCATACATGTATATGTCCTCCTATCTTCTGTCTCTATCTGCTTCTGGTTTGTAGCAGAAACTTCTGCATTGCTGTGACCAAATGCCTGAGAGAAACAACTGGAGGGAGACAAGGCTTTCTTGGATTCACAGTTTGAGTCTGTCAAAGTGGGGAAGACACAGTGGAGTTTACAGCAGTGGGAGAGTATGCAGTGCAGACTCCTCAACATGGTGGTGGACAGGAAGCAGAAAACTAGCCTAGATACAGCCGCCTCTTCAAAGGGCCACCTCCAGGGATCACTTCCACCAGAAAAGTCATTCCACCTAAGGGCTCCACCACCTTCAAAATAGTGCCACAGACTGGGAACCAAGAATCAAAACATGAGCCTGTGGAGATACTTCACATTTAGCCACAGCATCCTTTTACTTGTGTCTTTTTCTTTTTTTTTAATACAGTCTGAATATGAAAGATAAACGTGGTATTTGTCTGCTGAGTCTGGCTTATTTCACTTAAGATGCTGATCACTAGCAGCTTCCATTTTCCTACAACTGACATAATTTCGTTCTTATGTCCAATAAAACTCCATTGTGCATACATTTCACATTCGACGTCAGATACTCTTGGTGTTGGCTTACAGGGACTACTTAATGGGGGGCATATTTTGCTTCCTTGCTTACCATCTCTCTTAGGGTTTTTATTACTGTGGAAAACATGATGACCGAAAGCAACTTGAGGATGAAAGGATTTCAGCTTATATTATGTCCCAGTCACAGTCCATAAGGAAGGGAAGTCAAGATGAGAACTAAGAACTACTCAGAGGGAGAAAGCACAGATCATGGAGGGGTGCTGCTTATTGGCTTGCTCCTCATGGTCTGCTCACCCTGCTTTCTAATAGCACGCAGGACCACCAGCACATGGTGGCACCACCCTCAGTGAGCTCTGCCTTCCCACGTCAATCATCAGTTAAGAAAATGCCACACAGGCTTGCCCACAGGCCAATCTGGTGGGTACATTTTCTCAGCTGAGGTTTCCTCTTCCCAAATGACTTCAGCTTGTGTTGAGCTGACATAAAACTAGCCAGCACAACATTCCCTATTGTCTCACCCTCAACAGGAAAGTATGTACTATATACTCAGATCAAAGCTCCTTCAGGGTCTAATTAGCTTGAACGTTTAAAAGCCCCATTTCTGGAGCCAGAATTTGCTTTGCAATTTTGCAGGTACCACTTACCAATTGTGAGATATTTGACACTTACTTAATCTCTGTGTTCCTGCGTCCTCATCTTAAAGTGGGGCAATAATAGTACCCATCTCATAGAGTTGTGGGGAAAGGAGAACGGAGGAAGGGATGGAGAGAAGGGGAGATGAAAGGAGACAGAGAGAGGGAGGGAGTATGGGAGGGAGGGAGAGAGAGAGAAGGGGAGATGAAGGGAGACAGGGGGAGAGAAAGGGAGGGAGGGAGGAGAGGTACAAACCGGCACATCATAGAATATGTCACTGAAGGCAGGTGTTGTATTTTAAATATACTCTTTGCTGCCACCCCAACACCCTGGTTTGATATTGATAAACTACTTCAACATATGCTAAATGATGAATTTCTATCAATAAATACATGACAGTTGGTAAGAAATAAAAATAAGAATTAAGCTATCAGAATAAAACCATTTTGAAAATATTTTTTTGTTGTTTTGTTTGCTTGATTGTTTGGCATTTGGGTTTTGTTTGTTTCCTGTTTTCAAGACCAGGTTTCTCTGTGTAGTCCTGGATGTCCTGGAATGCACTCTGTAGACTAGGCTGGCCTAAAACTCAGAGATCTGCCTGCCTCTGCTTCCCGAGTGCTAGGATTAAAGGCATGCGCCACCACTGGCCAGCTTTGCAGATAGTTTAGTGTCTTTTATTAAAATAGTCTTACAGCATGTGCCAGTGTCCCAGTTAAGAGCTTAAGTGAGCTACTTTTGCCTCTGGAATCCTATGTTGGTATTTCAAGGACAGTCCAATCACTCTGAGACAAGCTGGATCCTTCTCTCTCTCTTTTTTTAAATATTTATTTATTATGTATACAATATTCTGTCTGTGTNTGAGCCATCTCTCCAGTCCCTGGATCCTTCTCTTAAGTCACAATAATGTCCAACATTATGACATGAGCAAAAATGCCCACAACCTATATTCCTACTTATTCAAAGTTCTAAATGAGAGTCAGCTTCAAATGTTACCTCCCTTATGGACTAGCTGGCTCTTGGTGTATATCTCCGACAAACTAGGAGGATGCTGTTCCAGCTGAAGTGTGCAAAAAAGCAAAGCAGCGTGGGTTCTCCAACGACCAGCCTCAGTCAGAAGGTACAGTGATGCTTAGAATCAAGCTTCATTCCCACTGTCTAGTTTAACCTCTGACAGTTACTAACCTTTAATTTTCACTTCAACCAAGCTGTTCGTATTCCTACTAAAGTTTCCTAATGAAAACGTGAATTGTGTAAACATCTGTACTTGTGTCTGTCTTTCAGTGCTTACCAGTTTTTACATGTTAGATCAATGCTCAGATCAGTTTTTGTTGTTTTTTTTTTGTTGTTGGTTTGTTTTTTTGAGACAGGGTCTCTCTATGTAGCTCTAGGTGTCCCTGGAATTCACAGAGATCTGCCTGCCTCTACCTACTGAGTGCTGGGATTAAAGGTGTGTGTCACTCAATGACTGAAAAATTATATTCTCGTTGTCAGATTGTTTATTTGGTTTTTCAAGACAGGGTTTCTCTGTATACCCTTAGCTGTCCTGGAACTCACTCTGTAGACCAGTTTTGGCCTTGAACTCACAGAGATCCACCTGCATCTGCCTCCCAACCTCTTGAGTCCTGGGATTAAAGGTGTGTGCCATCAGCACCCAGCAGAAAAACTATATTCTTTTCAAATACAAAACTTAAACATATAAATGTAACTTATCAGCTGGACAACATATTGTAATGAAATAAAACCATCCTTATGTGTCTTTACATGACCAACCCAAGTTACATAATCATTTCTTCATACAGTCAGTATGGTATGCTTTCTTAATTACTATTTCCATCTTTTGTTTCTTAAAGGAATTGTCAGTTTCCAGGCTTAGTTGATACTCTGTTTTCTCAAGTGGGGAAGGAGCCACATGCATTTATTAATTATGAACCAAATTTTATAGCTTTATCTCGCTGCTGCAATACAAATGACCAAAATTCTCCAGAATATAGAGGTCTATTTTAATTCAAGAGGCCAACTTTTCTCTTTCAATCTAATGTATTGATGAAATTATTTTTTACTTCTTTAATTTCTCTTTAGATGAATCCAAGTATGGATTCATTTATAAAATCTAAAATCCCAGTCTTGGGGACACTGAAGCAAGAGGATCACCCCAAGTTTGAGGCCATCCTGACCCTGATACCCTGATATACTGATACCATGTCTGAAAAAAAATCTGTATATGGAAGTAGGCAAGTCATAGGTTTGATTTCACATTGGTCCCAATTAGCTTGCAACAATGCAAAGGCTTAAAACTCTTAACATGGAAAATCCTACAGTAACGCATGTTCTTAGTCTACAGCTGGGATCAGCAATAACCTTTCTGTTTCCAAGTGAGTCAGCAGTTAATTTGTGTCCTCTGAGCAATCGTGGCAAAGGTGAAGCATGACCTGGAGGGACATTGCAGAGCAAGAAAGGAAGTGCGGTTTTCAGGAATGAACAGAGAAAGAAAGGCATTTCCCTTGAAGATCAGCGGCTTCCTCAGATCCCAGCTCACACGTGTGTGAAAACTGTGAGGAAGAGAGAGAAATGAAGCAGAGGGGATGAGAAAGGTGGCTGGGAAAAAACTGCCTACCTGATAGAGAGCAGAGAATACAACACGAGATTGCCCAAGTGTCAAAGCTCACTGACGTGTTCTAGAATCTTCGTACCACTTGAGATAAGGTTCAACAGCCAGGTTCTAGCACAACTCGACAATTCCACTGTAGTTACGAGGGTGTATTCTGTTGCAATAATACTGGAGATTGAACTCTGGGCCTGGCACATGCCAAGACGATGATACTTCCAGTATAGCTTTACTGTCTTTCCCCCCAATTCATCATGGTTAAGAATTGCTTGAGTTGTGAACTGGACATGGTGGTGGATGTATGTAAGTCCAGCACTCGAGGAGGCTGACACAGGAATTCATGGTCATCATTGGCTAAGAAGTGAATTTAAGGCCAGCCTGTGACAAACATTACCAGATAATAAATTCATTTAAAACTAATATCAGTAGAAGATAAGCAAACTTCTTTATATTTCTTCATGTCAGCAGTAAGTATTCAAGACAATCCCCATTATATTTCAATGGGCTACAAGTGAATGAAATAGACTGTGGGCTCCTAACCATATTTTCTCTCTGATTCAAGTCTCTCAAAGACATAAAAAATAAAAACAATGGACCCCAATGGGACCTAGCTCACTTAACATTTATTTGCAATGAAACTCTGAATAAATTAATCAAGGGGACTTAGGATCAGCCAAGTCGTAAATTAAATCAAAATGGACATATCAAAATATATATTTGAGGGCTGGCAACATGGCACAGTAGGTAAATGCACTTGCTGCCAAGCCTGCCAAGCCAAGTTTCATCACCAGGATCCACAGGATGGAAGGAGAAAACAACTCCCACAAGCTGTCCTTTGACCTCTATATATAAAATGTGGCATTTGTATATACTCCCCTTTCACACACATACACACACTCTAAATATGTAATTATATTGTTTGTATGTATGTATGTATAGATGGATGGGTATTTGAGCCATGATGACATATACTGATATTCCTAACACTGGGAAGGCAGAGGTAGGAGGACCATAGAAAGTCCAAGGTCAGCCTGATCATGGAACCCGTTCCAAATCAGGCAGGACTACATAGTGAGACCCTGTCTCAAAACAAAACATGGTAGGTGAGATAGCTCAGTGGGCTCAGGCCCTTTCTATTAAGGCTGACAACTGAGTTTGAGTCCAAGGGCCATGATGTTGGAAAGAGAGAACTGACTCCTGTAAGTTGTCTTTCGACCTCCACATATGGGCCATTACACACATATGCCCTCTGCACACATACTCACAATAAATAAATAAAATGCATAAAGATGAGAACACAGAAAATTGAGCTGGCAGTGTAACTCAGATGGTAGAGTGTTTGACTGTCATACATGGAACTCTGGGTTTGGTCCCCACAACCAGGTATGCATGCTGGCAGTCTCACCTTCCAGGAGGTAGGAACAGAAAAATTAGAAGTTCAAGGTCAAGCCAAATGTGTGGTGGTGCGTGCCTTTAATCCCAGCACTCTGGAGGCAGAGGCAGGCGGATCTCTGTGAGT
>LOJH01054530.1:0-12010 GCA_001685095.1 Ellobius talpinus
ACACACACACACACACACACACACACACACACACACACACACACACTGGATACAAGTCCCTAATCAGATGGATGCTTATCTTCTATCTTCAGGTCACCTTTTCAACTTTCTTGGTGGTTTCATTTGACATGTAAGGGTTTTATATTTATAGTGATATCAATAGTTCCTTTTTTAACTTTTAACTTACAAATCAGAATACTGTCACTTGTGTTTTTGTTGACTGATGTGGGAGTCCCCTCTGCATGCTGTGATTACCATTAATGAATAAAGAAAACTGGCTTGGCCTGATAGGGTAGAACAGAGCTAGGTGGGGAAAACTAAACTGAATGCTGGGAGAAAGGAGGCAGAGCAGAGAGAAGCCATGGAGCTGCTGCTTGAGACAGATGTGCTGAAACTTTGCTGGTAGGCCATGACCTCATGGTGATGCACAGATGAATGGAAATGGGTTAAATTAAGATGTAAGAGTTTGCCAGTAAGAAGCTAAAGCTAATGGGCCAAGAAGTAATTTAAATAATATAGTTTCTGTGTGATTATTTTGGGACTGAGCCGCTAGGAATGAACAAGTAGCTTCTAACAACAGTTGATTACTCCAAAAGTTCTTACTCAGTGCCATAAAGATTAACTTCTACAATTTCCTCTGTGAGATTAATTGTGTTATCATTTACCTTAAGATCTATGATTTCATTTTGAACTTATTTTTGGATGGTAGAGTCCTAAATTGTTGTTTTACATATGAGGTAGAGGAGGAGGAGAAGGAAAAAGAGGAAGGGAAAGAACTTATTGAAAAGAATATTTCCCCAATTGAGTCATTTTGGCATTCTTTGTTAAAAAGCAAGTAACCACAAATGAGGGTTTATCATTGGAGTGAGTCTGTGTGTGTGTGTGTGTGTGTGTTGTGTGTGTGTCTTTCCTTTGGAAAGTATTGTTTGTTTTATTTTGTATTGTTCTACACTGATCAATTTGTGGGAGCAAGAAGTCAGAGAAAAATTCTTTCTAATGTTAATATTTGATATGGTAGCTTTTTAGTAAACTTTAAAACCAGAAAGTATGGGTTTTCTAACTCTGATTTTCCTTTTTATAATTGTTTGTCTATTCTGCATCCTTTGTAGCTCATGTGCACTTAGGATCAACTTGACAACTTCTAAGAAGAATTAATTAGGGTTAGGGATTTTATGAATAAGTCAATCATTTTGGTCAATATCTCACTATTAACAATATTAGGTTTTCAGTCCATGAGCATTCTTCCATTTGTCTTTTTATTCTTATTGTTGTATTTGTTTTACTATCTTTTCTTATTCTTATCTTGTTCTATTATTCTGAATGTGTAAGTTTTATACTTCTTTGCTAACTCTATTGCTAAGTATGTTATTCATTCATTGCTTTTATAAGTGAGACTATTTCCTGAATTTCACTTTGAAGCTGTTCATTGCTAGTGTAGAGAAATAAAATTGACTTTGTATATTGATCTTGTATCTTGCCACACTGCCAACTCTCTTTATTAGTTCTAGTAGTTTTCAGTGAATTTGACAATGTGCCTTTAACTTTTAAACTTTTTTGTCTCCTACCCATGCATCAATATATGCTACTACTGCACCATAATCACCCTCAACATTGAGCAACTCAATCCTGTCTACTCACAGCTCTTATTAGGTTCTTCCAATTAACAATTAACCCCTATGGCTGATGACTACTTACCACAGGAAAGAAAAAAAAAGAACATAAACAAGAAAATCTACTTCTCCCTTAATCCTTTCTACTTCTAATGATGGGTAAAGCACGCCATGTAGTAAAATGAAAGATACAATATGCCACTAAAACTCTTCTGCCTGGGATTACCTTGCTAAAGTGAAGCCAAGCAAAATGTAACCAGACGTGGATCCTGACATTTTGTGTTTTGTCGAACACTAGGGCACTGGCAATCACTCTGTCTTACACACAAATTAACAGCCTACCATCTGTCAAGTATAGGGATAATCACAGGGTTTAGCACACAATATGGTTATTATAATATAACCTGACAAAAAGGAAAAGAACGCAACCTAATTTGGACTCGGAAGTCTACGATCTCACTTGTAAACGAGAGTTTGACAAGCTATTATTCTGCATTTTGGCTTCTACAGCAAAAGTAGTTTACACATATATAATTCTATTAGTCATATAGGCAACATCCTGTGGAAGACTCCTTCGAACAAACTACACAAATTTGCTTGGTCATTCAATATTTTAAACTAATTCTTGAGACAAATGTTTGCATCATTAATAAGTGGGAATGCGCTGATCTGAGTCTTCACTCACCCAAGTAAAGCCACAACAATCATTGAGCAAAAAATGTCATGGTGACATCGCTACCAGCAATTCTGAGGATTCTTAGGGTATATGCAAAGAGATGAACGTAGGAGCTTATTAAAACTATCCATGTGGACATACATCAAAGTCAAAAAGCTGACAGTTTTGAAAAGTGTAATATATGAAACTCTTTGGTATGAAATTCACTTCATCCCCGACAGTGACATCTGTTAATGAGCATCATTAATATTACCTACTTTTATTTATTCTAATGCCTCGTGGGTGCTATCTTCATGCAAAGACCTCTATAGCATCCTTTGTTCCCATCCGTGGGGGACATCCCTTACTGACAGCTGCTTCTAGTAATGGTGGTTGCAACAACACTCTCCTCTCCTGTTCACAGAGAGGACATGGGGTACCAGTCCTCTTTGCTGTTTTCTGCCTCTTGAGATGCTGCAGGAATGTGTGGCATTCTTGAAGGTTACCTAAGGTTATACCCATTGTGTCTAGAGCACATGCTTAAGAGAAAAATGAATTAATTAAGCCTCAAGGCAAAATGTTCTGCTGAGGTGACAAAACAAAACAGATTTTTTAATATTGGCAATTATATTACCTGGGGAGCTTAAGTGAGATAATAACTATATAAAACATTTGACAATTCACACTGCAAATTATGTTGCTTTGTTTTAGACTAAGTATCTTTTCCATTACTTTCAAGACTGTTTCATTTCACTGTAGGAAAAAAAGATATAGTTTTCTGTCATATTGGCTCAATATAAGGTGAGTCAGAGTGTCAAGGTTTCTCCAAAAATGATCTTGTGATCCAATTTTAACAAGCTTTAAGAACAGTGTGTAATGAATTGTAGGCTGCACAGTACACCCCGATTTCCCAGTACTGAACCCTTCATGGATATTCCCTAAAGAAAAGGATCTAATTTGGCCAGGCCTGGCATGCACAAGGCCCCAGTTCATCCCTCAACACAGAAAGAAAAAAAAATCCAAACATGAAAATATATAAAATTATAGAGTATAATGTTCATATCAGTAGATTTAGAATGATTTCTCCATAGCAGCAGCCCAAGGTATCAATCAAACATGAGATTGAGGGGCAGGAAAACATACAGACAATCACAGAATCACAGCATTCATTTACAGGGAAGTCAGTCCCTGCTTTTACTTTTGGAAACTATTATAAATAAGGCCCCACTACTTTCTAGCTATAGCTGCATCATTTACCTATCAGATTATATTTATTTCTTGATTCTTAAATTACATTTATTTACTTATGTGTGGGGTGTGTGAGGAGAGCAGACACAGCTTAAGGGAGTGAGTTCCGTCCTACCATATGAGCCTCAGACCCACGGTTCGGGTCATCAACCAAGGGCAGCAGCAGGCCCTACGGAGCCATCTCACCAGCCCTCCTGGAAGCTTTTGCTGTCTTCCATGTGTTTTTGTCTTGATTTTTGGGACAGGGTCTCATATGTAGCCTTGGGTGGCATAAAACCTCAAGATTTGCTATGTAAACCTCAAACCTGCAGAGATCTGCCTGCCTCTGCCTCCCTACTGCGGGGATTAAAGGTGTATGCCACCACACCTAGCTTGTGGTACGTTCTTAACATGAAGGCTCTCTGTCATAACTTCATAAGTGAACAAAGGAAACTCCTCTGGAAATCCCTTTTCCTTAGTAAGGATTCTTTTGGAATTTGAAAGTTGAGTGCAGAATAAACACCAAATAGGCTTTTAAAAATACAAAAGGTAAAATAGAAAAGCTAAAATTAAAACTATTTTAAACTGGTACACAAGCAAAAATGAAAAAAATTAACCATATCATTTATGTAATAAGACAAAATTATTTCCATTCCATTTTTGTTAGTATTCTAAATAAACACATGGTGCCTTTTAGTGGGAAGAAAGTCTCCTTTGCGCTGCTTCTTTGGAAGGTCTAAGGGGGTGATTTATATACAGGAAAATATGCAGAGTCCAACTATGACACCCACGTATGACACCCATGATGACTTCATACACACACACCCAAGAGTCTTCCACTCAGTTGGGGACTGGGTTGCCACTGTTGTACATTTCCCAACTCTTGAACTTTATGTAACTGAACCCGGACAGTGCGGAACTCTGTCTGTGGTTTCCTTCTCAACTTTTCTGACAGATGCTCACACTGTGGCACACACACACTGCTTATTCCTCCTATTGCTGAGTAGGGCTCATCATAGAACTCTACTACAAGGCACTCATAATCATGTCCTCTGAAGGACATTTGGATTTTCCCAAGTTTTTTTGCCCACTATGAATAAAGCTGTCCTAGAGACTCTTGCGTCTTTTCACAGTTATTGACTTGGCTGTACTGCCTACTATGCCAATGAGGCAGGTCCCACCAATAGATGAGTAGATTGAAAAAAATATGTGTGGTATCTCGATATGCTTAATTTTACTCAATCATACAGAGGAACAAAATTACATTATTTGTAGGAAAATTAACAGAATTGGATACCGTCACATTAAGCGATGGAGACAATAAATCGAGTGAAATAAGCCGCAGCCAGAAGGACAAACATTGAACACTGTACTATACATGTGTACTCACATGCACACATATGTTCACACGTATGTATATATTTACATATTCATATATTACATAAAATTCAATGAACTATTTGAGAAAAGGAAAGAGACTCACAGGAGTGGGGAGAAGGGATTAGAGAAGGTAATGGGGGGTGACTTTGGCCAACGAATGAATGTATTACATACTTGAACAAAAATGTCATTATAAAACCCATCACTTTGTCCAATGAACATACACTAATAAAAATTAGGAAAATTAAAAGTAAGACTAACCTCATCAAGATGCAGGTCTATCCTAAGAAAGCTGAGTGCTAACATGTCATCACTGAGGCAATGGATTACTGATTGTCAGCAACAGAACCTCACTTGCTGTCCCGACCTTCTGTGTAGCTAATAAATCTTTTTTCAAAGGTGCTCCATAAGTTTGACATTTCCACATGCAATCGTGAAGTCAGACCTCCCCTGAATGCATGCAACCTTCAACTGTAAGTAATGAGAGCCAATGAACAAATTGTGACAGCAGTGTTGATGATGACAGTGTAAAGGGAGAGGCTCTCTCCATAGGAGGGCGCAACAGGGGTGATATTGTTCCCTAGATGATTATTTGGGAGGTTAGCAGCTGACTCACTCATGGGGAAAGCAACTAGTATTTCCTGAAGGGCACCTGGGACGCAGGGCACTCTGTGATGTGAAGAACAGGCCACACAATGACAAAGGAGCCTTTGTCTCCCACAGCTTTCAAAAGTCCCACCAGACGGTCATGAAAAAAAAATGGGATTATATTATGTATAACAGCCCAAAGTGTTTTTTATACATTTTTGATTCACACTGAATTTCTCAAAAATGTAACTAGCATGCAAACTGTTTGGTTCAATGCGGTAGACGCTGTTCAGTTTCAGAAAACCACATCGCTAACAGTGGGGCTTTTGATACCTAGTCTACCAACATAACTCAGATGTATTAGTCTCCATTCCTATCTGTCACATGCAAATATGGAAGCCAGAAATATGCTTAGTGCACAATATTGTCAAATTGACCATGACATATGACACTCGGGATATCACACAATTGCATTCATTGAGAGTGTTTTATTGTCATATAAATATATATATATATATATATTATTCATATATATATATACTTTGAAAAATCTAAGAATGGTGAGAAATGTATACAATGAAAATTGCTGATCAAAATTACTTCCTTTTCAGAATTTGCTTCTTGTTTATCAATCTAACAGTGAAACTGTCCCTAGAGGTCCCTCCCATACAGCTTCTCTATGACTTTTTGTATTACTGTTTCTTCTTCAATCCATTCTCTATTCCCTGTGGGCTGACTGAGAGCTTTTGAAGAGCTGGAGACCAAATGCATGCCTCAACCTCAGGGGGGATTTCAAGATTAGATGCATTCTTCTTGTGACTTTCCAGGACCACTTAGCCCCTTATCATGGGAATTTTTTGTAGGTCCCTTTATAAATAAGGCTAACTAGCTTCCAGAAATGAGACACTCAGTTACACTGTCTATTCAAATGGTATTATTCTTTTGATCACATGAACCTTACCTCTAAGATTTTGTCATCTTCTCCTCATCATATATGTTACTATTTATCACTTTTAGTCAGAGCCCTTTATTCTTTCATTTAGTATATCCTTTACATAGGATAGCTTCAGATAGTTTTGTCTTAAATCCAATCTTAAAATCAACTCACAACAAACAGTTATATGCATCTGGCTAATTTACTGCATCTTCAAGCATAACTGAACTGAGAATTCATGTTAGAATATGTAAACTCTTGATAAATCACATTCCCTTATTTTTAAATTATAATTTAATTATACAATTTTTAAAGATATGTACTTAGCAGATAACACCCATAAATTTCATCTTACAATAATAAATGGGCTATCAAATAGATTTTAGTAAGAATAAGGTAGTTACTCTGATAGGATAGAATACTTGATTGAATCTGAAGAACATAATGTTTCCACTGAAATCTAAAGAACAGTAGAGATGGCTAAGTGAGCAGAAGAGATCAGGAAGGCAGGGAGATGGGCCAAAAGAACCTCATTTTGGTAGAAATATGCAGGGAATAGAGAACAGAGAGCTGCCCTAGAGGACTACCTGCCTAACATGTGCCAGCAACTGGCAAAAGCACGTGGCTGGTGTTTTGATTTTCAAATGTGCAGTGTATATATACAAACAATGGAATATTCCGCAGCCATGGAGAAGGAAACTAGGTAGTTTGTCAGGAAAGTAGATCCAACCGAGGAAACAATGCTAAGTAAATTCAGCATTAGAAAGACAAATACTGTATGTTTTCCCTCATTTGCAGTGCCTAAATTACATATGAACTCATATGTATGTATGTTTGTATGTTTATAGCACAAATGTCAAAGTAACATTGCCTAGGCTGACCAACATGACAAACTGGAAGGAAGAAGGGCAGAATATCGGATGGAAAGGAGGTATGGGGAGGAATGTTTTGAAAGTACATTATATTTGTGTGTTAAAGGAGTAGAGTCTGAGAGGAGATGGATGGAGACAAATCCTGCATGTAAGTTACTACCATGCATTGAAGCTGCATGTTAAAGGAACAGAAGGGATACATAAAGGAATGGCAAGATGTCCGTTTACTTGATAAAATCTGTGGGACATCAGTGTGGAAAGCAGGCTGTGGGTCGACCAGTTGGTCACTATTCCGGTGACCACAGGAACAGACAGTGTGGCCCTGACATTCACAACAACAGCTGACCTGGTGAGAGAGATATATGGCATGTCTCCTAAAATCTAAAATGCTATGAACTGAAAAACAACTGTCTTAATGATAACTATTCCAACCACACTGAGAAATGCAATACTAGGTGAGCACATGAATGGCAAGAGATTATCTGAGAAAAAGTAAAATAAAGATAATCCATGCTCTTTACACTGAGGAAAATATAATTTTATGAAATAGAAAATAATATTCAAGTTAATCCAATAATTTAAAGAAAACATTTCATTTGAAAAGTTATAATTGTGGATTTCCATGTCCCCAAACTTCTAAACAGCTATTGATTTGGATTATATTTGCTTTTTGACTTTGATGGATCTGATGTGTGATTTATCATTATTATTGTTGTTGTTGTTGTTACTACTATTATATAAACAGGGCCAGAGAAGTCCTCTGAAGAAAATAAGTTTAAAATATCTCCTCCAGAAAATCTATATTGAATAAGAAACCCTGGCATTCTAATATTAGAACCCAAAGCCAGCCAATTGAAGTTGTTTCCATTAAACAATGTGTGCAGAGCTTTGTATGCTAATGCCTGATGTTGCTGTTGCTTTGAAAACGATGATTTACAAGAGCTGAGGGATGGTTCAGTGGGCAAGGGAGGTGCTTTCTGTGCAAGCTTGGAGACCAGAGTTCAGGTCCTCAGCACCAAAAATGTGGGCATGGCTAGCCAGTCTGTCTGAACCAATCAGCAGGCTCCAGTGAGACCCTGCCTCAAAAAATTAAGGTGGACAACAGTAGCAAAAGATACCTGACATCAACTGCTGACCTCCATACCTCCATATGCACACACATGTACACACATACACACAAGCCTATGTAATAATTGTGTCTGTGTGTGTAATAATTTTAAGAAGAAAAGAAGCACATTGTAGTTGCCAGAAGTAGTCGGTGGGAGTATCTTTGGATGACAGGTGAAGCAAGAGGGTAAACAGAAGATGAAGAATATTCATAGAGGGAAATAGAACACCCCCACCCTCTCTCTCTCTCACACACACACACGCACACACAAACACACGCACACACAATCATTTTTAAATATATACTCAAAAACATTTTTAAAGAAACCTTTGCAAAGCAGGGAAATTTTATGATTTTGTTCACCCTGCCTACAATAGCCTTTCAGTATGAGCCCTGCAATGCATTCGCTCCCCCCACAACATCCTCCACACTAACAAGATCACAGGAAATGATTTATTCCACCTCCTCGCCTGCTACTTCTGAAAGGCAGCGGGCGTCCTTGGGGACACGGGATTTCTGAATTGCTTGAGGCCATCTGATATTGCAGCTCTGCAGCCTTCCCTCGAATGAGCCAGAAAAAAATCAAAATAATTACATTAATGCTGGGAATCAAAGTTTATTGACTCTCCCTAGAGGTGAGAACCAAAAGGCTGGTTACAAAAGTTGCCAGCTTATTTAATGACACCACAGCCTCCTCCCCGTTCTTGTCAAAACAGCTTTTGAAAGCATTTTCAAATAAAGCCACCTCTGAGCTCCAATTCAATAGTTCACCTATTCCCTTTTAAATAAAAGCCCATCATCTGGCCTTCCACATCCAGAGCTCCTCAAAGGGAGGACCTGACAGGCCTTCTTCTCCTGCCAAGCCGCTGCCAAAGGCAATACTCCCAAGCAGGGTCCCTGTCATCATTTCCGCTCCCTCCAGGAAGCCCTGCCTCATTGAATATTCTTTTCAGTCAATAATGAAATCATGGACGTCCCAGTGGTGGCGATCTGCACTAAGCTCAGCGTTCATAGCTGCCGCCAAAACCTGCACCAGCTGGTCTCTTTCACTTTCTGGCGATTCTCTGCAACATCCAAGTGAGGGTACACTCAGGGGACCACCATTTCATGGATGATACTGCCCAGAGGCACCAAGGTTTCCTGGGCTGTTTATCTTTGCACATCTCTCAGGACTTTGGGGAGACCCCGGGTATCTCATAGGTGTTAAAGAAAAGGCTGCTTTAGTTCACTGAATTAAACTGAAAGAGGTGCTCGATTAACTTATTTAATTAAACCGAACTTAAAACATCAGAGCTAAGCAAAATTTAGTGCTCTCCATGACTGGTCAATACCCATCACGGTTCCTCTCCTTCCTTCTCTCTTTTTCTCTTCCTTCCTCCCCTGCTCACCATATAGCCAGCCCTGTGTAGCCTAGAACTGTCAGCCGTGTTCCCACAGACCAGGTTTACAGGCACGCACCACGCCACCCTCCTCTTTTTAATAACTCACACAGACAGAATGAAAGGCACAGGCCCCTACCATCCATGCCCAGGAGTCAAACAGGAAGCAAGACTCTCCCACATTCATGCCTCTCATCAGCTCCTGCGTTCCTCTGTTAAGATGTTTGAAAGCAAGGCTGCTTCATCAACTAATGTTCTATGGGGAAGACCTTAGAACAGCCTGCTTCTGACTCAGGACTAGTGTCGGGGCTCCATGCAACATACAGGGCTCCGCGAAGCATACAGGGCTTCTGTTGCTCCTAGAACTAGTAAGCCTGGCTTTCTGCGCGTAATCTAATTGTTCAAATTGCAGAGTTCATGCTAAGAGGTTGCTTTCCATCTAGGAGCCTGCCTTTGCGATGTAGGGTACCTCTGTGACCAGCCTACAATGAAAACCTCTGTGCCGAGCCTCTAATGAGCTTCCCTGTCAGCATACAAGGCATTAGATATATCCTCCTAGGTCCGCTGGGAGACGATTCTTGCAAGCAACCTTGCACCTGGCGTCCTCTGAACTTCACCGCGTGCACCTTTCTCGCTGTTGATTCTGCTTTGTAGCCTTCGGTGGCAATAAATCATGGCCGATCATATAACTGAACACTGAGTCCTGTGAACTCTCCTAGCTTATAATCCTTAAAAACTGAATCTGGGTAGGGTCTCAGGACCAGTAATCCACGTGTCTACCACAATTCCTTAAGTCCACTAAGGAATCACTTTCTCCAAATGCCCAACTAGGAGAGTCCACTACCCACTCTGGCAGCACCCTGAGTTGCTTCTCAGCATGTACCCAAACTGTCCCTAAATAACACTGCAATCATCTGTCTGTGCCCATCACTCTGTCCAAGAGTCTAAGCTCTGAGCCAGGAACCCTATCTCTTTGGTTCACCATCTGTCCTTCAGGAGTGAGTACTGAAGGCAGGGCTTTCCAACAGATCTGAGAAAATACCATACAGCCTTCTCCAGCTGCTGGTTGAGAAGTACAGTCTGTACCATTTCCCTTTCATCTCTCTCATTCATTGGGCAAATTCCACATACAATGTAACCTGTACTGTGTCCCATTCAGCAATATCTACTCTTATTGATAGTTTGTAATTACCAAGGCCTTGCCAATGTTTCATCTCAGGAACAAGCTGTGAATCTGCTTGAGGGATTTCCTTTTTACACTTACAATGAGTCCATGTATATGCGGCTCTTACTACCTTCCTATCCATTTGTTACTGTAGCCTGGGGGACACTCAAAGCGGAAGGACAGCTGTAAGAAATTCCATAAGACTGTGATTCTTCAGCTACATTTTACAGGCAAGAAATGTAAAAGAAATTATGCTGAGCACATTCAACTGTCAAACACCATACGACAACAGACAGAATAAGCATATATCCTTTAAAGAAAAGAAAACCAACTGTCCATATGCTATAAGGGATACATCTATATATACACAGACTGTCTTATGCATTTAATTCGTCTGCAAAAATGGGTCAACTAGACCATTTTTCCCAGGGTGGACGAAAATAAAATGTGACGGGACACACTTGGATGAAAATATCCAAGATTTTTAAAGATTATGAGTGTATTTACATAGCCTATCATCCTTG
Organism: Ellobius talpinus; assembly: GCA_001685095.1. NCBI lineage: Eukaryota > Metazoa > Chordata > Mammalia > Rodentia > Cricetidae > Ellobius > Ellobius talpinus. The sequence continues at coordinate 11,443 of LOJH01054530.1, forward strand.
GTGTATTTTAAGTGTATATCCAAGAAAAAAAACTTGTGTGTCAAAGTCCACAGGTGAAAAGCCGCTAAAAACAGACGTGGAGGAGTTGTTTGGTGACACCTTTACTACAGCAAAAATGAAGTCATCTCAGATGGCTTAAAAATAGGAATTACCAGGAATTTTCCTAGGGCCTGGGATGTTGAGACAGGCAATGACTGGCCCACAAGCAGCACTGACTCTGAAAAGGGCAGTGGGGTCAGAAGGGAAATGTCACCGTGAAGTAGACTGACTCTCTTCTGTAGAGTCACTGCATGACTTTGGGCACTCCCATTCTGAGCATTGGTAATGTGCCGGTTATTGGCAAGGCCCTGTTTGACTCTCATGTATGTGCCAAGGAAATGTGTTTAAGAACTGCCACAGCAACCCCTGTCAGAGCCACAAAAAAAGAGAAAGGAAGGAAGGAAGGAAGGAAGGGAAAAGAAAGGAGGAAGAGGAAAAGGAGGAGGAGGAGGAGGAGGAGGAGAAGGAGAAGGAAGAGAAGGAGAAGGAGAAGGAGAAGGAGAAGGAGAAGGAGAAGGAGGAGAAGGAG